>MU189828.1:1595-18398 GCA_016904865.1 Pissodes strobi | reverse complement strand
ATATACTTATTAAGAGTAGCATTGCATAAATACATCTTATAAAATTTATTCTTCTACAAGTTACTATACTACTCACTCAGGTTTGTTTGATCCTGTAAACTGCACACAATGCATACCATTGCATATTAAAAAAAAATACTAATCGCTTAACTTTTACATACATCTTTATAGGTTTCTGAACGTGCCCCCTCAAAAAGTATAAATAGAGCTGCAGCAGTTGCCTCTTTCTTTAATTCTTCGACAATCTCAGAGTGAAGACGTGCTCCATATTAGCTCCTCCAAAGTTATATTGAATACGCATGATGTCTTTTGCCAGCGTACTTCTAAAAGATATTGAAAAAACCGTTTACGGTGCTAACCTCGAAAATAACAAGACAGCTATCAACAATGGACTTAACGTTGTGGTCAAGCTTCGAAATTGATTTTAACGGCGTTAAAAAATTTTAGTTCTGTGGCCGAAAAAATTAATTTCACAACATATTTGGGAAAAATTAGGAGCTTTAAGCAGATGATTAAGGCATTGGAAGTTACTGATTTTGCTGCATTCAAATCCAGAATCCGAACTGGTGTTATCGTTAATCTCAAGCATACTGATGTAAAGTGTTTTTAGAGGACTATGCGCACTGCTGAAGACAAGTCTTCAGGACGCATTGAAGAAAGATGAAGCTCTTAAGGTAAATATGTGCTTTGTGGGGAATTCCAGATCATGAAGGCTGACCAGATCCAAATTGATTACAACTATTTAAGCACCAGGAATACTTTCGTCTACAAAGATACTGATTTAGATAACTGGTGTCGGGAAAAATCCAAGATCCATTGCTTGGTAAATTGGATGAGTTCCATGAAAATAATAGTGGCTGGGCACTCAGTAAAGTTATCGATCTTTTGATTCTTCTTCTTCAGCAGGACATAAGCCTCTTCTAATCTCTTCCATGCATTTCTGTCTTGAGCTGTTTGCTGCCAATGGGTGTCCGCTGTTCTCTTCACATCATCTAGCCATCTTTTTACGGAGGTTTTTGGAGGTCTACCTATGCTCCTCCTTGTTTCTCTGGGTCTCCATTGAATTAACTTTTTCGCCCATTTGCTGTTGTTTTGTCCGGCTACATGACCAACCTATTGCCATTTAAGGTGTACGATACGCTCAATGATATCGGTGACTTTGGTTTTTTGTCTAATGTTCTCATTTCGCACTCTATCCCTCAGCCTGATCCCAAGCATTCTTCGCTCTATTGCTCGTTGCGTCGTTCTAAGTCTGTTTACGCTTCTTTCTATTAATGTGGCGGTTTCTAGACCGTAAGGTGAGACTGACAGTATGCAAACTTCGTATACCTTACGTTTCAGGCTTATGGGCATATTGGAATCTTTAAATATATATTGGAGCTTTCCAAACGTCGACCAGGTCAAAGCTACTCTTCAGCCAATCTCCGCCGTTTAATTTTCCTCTCCAAGCTTTACTGCGTGTCCAAGGTATATGTACTGATCTATGTTTTCTATTATTTGGTATTGAATTTCCAAATGGTCTCCTATTGGACTCATTATCTTAGTTTTGCTGATATTCATTTCAAGTTCCACTGCTGATGATATGTGCTTTAGATCTTCTAGCATTGTTCTAAGTTCATTTATGTCGCAACTAATAAGCACAATGTCATCAGCAAAGCGTAGATGATTTAAATATGAGCCGTCGGTTTTAATTCCTTTATTTCCCCACTGTATTTTCTTAAATATGTTCTTTAGGGCCAGTGAAAACAATTTTGGAGAGATTATGTCTCCTTGGCGTACACCTCGACCTGCCGGGATTTTATTCGTCTTAGTATCCTGATCTATTTGGACACAGAAGGTGGCATTTTCGTATATGTTTTTTATAAGCTGCTAGTATCTGGAGTCTATTCTGGCATCATCCATTGATGATAGGAAGGCCCATGTTTCTATAGAGTCGAAGGCTTTTCTATAGTCTACAAAGGCTAGGTGAAGTTGAATGTTATATTCATTTGCTTTTTCAATGAGTAATTTTAGTGTTTGGATGTGATCTAAAGTACTGTAAACTTTTCTAAAACTAGCTTGCTCTACCGGTTGGTATTGGTCAAGCTTTGATGTTAGTCTGTTTGCTACGATTCTCATTAATAATTTATATAAGTGAGAGAGTAGACTAATCTGGCGATAATTCTCTATGTCGGTGTTATCCCCCTTTTTTAAATATTAGAATGATCTCCGCGTTAAGCCAGTCTTTTTATATTTTACCTCCATCCAGGCATTTGTTGAATAGTAATTTTAGGTCGTGCATTAATGTTGGTCCTCCATTTTTCAGCATTATGCAAGTTATATTATCCTCGCCAGGTGCCTTACCATTCTTCATTTGTTTAAGTGCTGCATATGTTATCTTATGATTAATATAAATAAATTTAATCCACTTCGAGCAGCAAGTTATATCGAACTTCCGCCATCTATGAAACACCTAAAAGTATTTATTAATGTACAAAATACAGACGATATGTGCTTTGCTTGGGCTGTAGTTTCAGCATTGTTTCCTGTTAACTCGGATATTGCTAAAATAACTTCATCTTACCCAAACCCAAAGGCAGGTTTTAAATTAAAAGGAATACAGTTTCCGATGTCTTATGTCTTTAAGGCAGGTACCTCATTTCGAAAACCAGAATAATCTGTTTATAAATGTGTATCGGGTAGAAAAACTTGTAAAGAAATTTATTGTTCTAAAACAGAGTTTTATCCACAATACCGAAACAGAATTTTTGCACTCGACGCGCGTTTCGCTAACCATATTAGCATCATCAGGACATGATTAAATCTAAAATTAAAATCTACCTCACTCTCTTTTATACTACTGTTTGCTTAATCAAGCGAAACTAAAAAGGACCAATCCTGGAATTTCGCCAGTCGCGCTTGATCAACCAATACAATGGACTATACGAAATAGACCCTCTATCTTTATTTAAACTATTCTTGCATTTAATAATTTCCATACTTTCATATGCGTCTAATAATCTCCTATCAGTTATATTATGAATTAATTTTAAACAACTTGATTTTTCTATTCTACCACACTTTAAATGAGCTATGTGTTCTTTGAATCTCGTTTGTATAGATCTTCTAGTTTGTCCAACATATTTTTGGTTACAATCCATACATCCAATTTCATATACCTATTCCACTTCTAATAATTTCTTAATGTTAAAGTGAGTCTGGTATACTAATTTTAAACCTGCTTCCTTAAAAACTTTTTGGAGTCCTCTAGTATACTGAGGATTATACGGTATCGAAACATATTTTGTACTTTCATCCTGATTAACGAAAGAAGTGGAATCACGAATGGTCTTTCTAAACAAATGCCTATTAATTAGATTATTTATTAAGTTAGTACTAAAACCATTAACATTCGCTATATTTCTAATTGTTTCCTTTTCATTATTAAATCTTTCTCTGCTAAGAGGAAAGTTAACCAAACGGTGTACTAAAAAATGAAAACTGGCCATTTTATGTTGGTCGCAGTGGAAGGAGTCATTAGGAATATATCGGTTAGTGGCAGTATTTTTTCTGTAAATATCAAATTCTAGTGTATTATTATCGTTCCTAATCACTAAAGTATCCAAAAATGGTAGCTGGCCATTGTTCTCGACTTCATAAATAAATTTAATGGTGGGGAAATGGTTGTTTAGTTTTGTTACAAAATCTTCGATATAAGCGGTGTTTGTGTCGAAAATCGCGAAAACATCATCCACACACCTGTACCATTACATTTTAAAATTTACTCATGAAAAGATTAGCTAAGAACGGCGATAAACAGTTGCCCATTGCCGTGCCTTCAAATTGTTGGTAATAGTTATTTTTATATTGAAAATAATTTTGATCCATGCAAAGTTTGGCTAAAGTTAATTATTCTTGTTTGATTTCGTTATCAAACCTATTCATCTCAAGTAATTCACCAAGGTATTGCAACGTCTGTCGGATTGGTACACTAGGAAAATTAGTAGGTCAGAAATCAGATTAGTAGAGTCAGAAATCAGATCTCAAAAAATGTAATTATCAATAATGTTAACTCTCGACCTGGAAAAGGAAAACGTTTAATCAAGAGATTGAAGGAGAAAGATGTTTTCTACCTAAAAGCTGACAAAAGTAATAAGGTTGTTATATCAGACAAAAGCGAATATTTTCAACGGATTGATAATTTAATCGAATCCGGGCCCTATAAGAGAATCTCAAGGAATCCATTATCTAAGATGGTAACACAAGTTAAAAACACTTTGAAGAAATGTAGCAACCTTATTTCTGATCAAATTAGATACAAATTATCTGTGAGTAATCCTACTATGCCGAAACTATATTGTCTTGTCCCAAGATTCATAAACCTGGGAAGGCAATGCGTCCCATAGTCTCGGCAATAGGATCGCCAACTTATAATATATCCAAGTGGCTAGCAAACCAGTTTGAAAATTTACCTATAAAACAATAGAATTCAGGAGTACTAAATTCCTTAGATTTCATAAACAAAATTAATGATACGATTCTTAATGAAGGTAAAATTTTAATCTCGTTTGATGTTACCTCATTGTTCCCTAGTCTACTAATTCCACAGACCTTGCAATACCTTGGTGAATTACTTGAGATGAATAGTTTTGATAACGAAATCAAACAAGAATATTTACCTTTAACCAAACTTTGCATAGATCAACATTATTTTCAATATAACAATAATTATTACCAACAACTTGAAGGCACGGCAATGGGCAACTGTTTATCGCCGTTCTTAGCTAATCTTTTCATAAGTAAATTTGAAAATTAAATCAGCCAGGAGTTCGAATATTTTCCAACCATAACAGGTATGTGGATGATATTTTTGCGATTTTCGACACAAAAACCGCTTATATTGAAGAGTTTGTAACAAAACTAAACAACCATTTCCCTTCCATTAAATTAACTTTTGAAGTCGAGAACAATGGGCAGCTACCTTTTTAGGATACTTTAGTGGTTAGGAACGATAATAATACACTAGAATTTGATATTTACAGAAAAAATACTGCCACTAACCGATATATTCCTAATGACTCCTTCCACTGCGACCATCATAAAATGGCCAGCTTTAATTTTTTTAGTACACCGTTTGGTTAACTTTCCTCTTAGCAGAGAAAGATTTAATAATGGAAAGGAAACTATTAAGAATATAGCGAAAGTTAATGGCTCTCATACTAACTTAATAAATAAGCTAATTAATAGGCATTTGTTTAGAAATACCATTCCACTTCTTTCGTTAATCAGGATAAAAATACAAAATATGTTTCGATAGCGTATAATTCTCAGTATACTAGAGGACTCCAAAAAGTTTTGAAGGAAGTAGGTTTAAAATTAGTATACCAGACTCAGTTTAACATTAAGAAATTATTGAGTGGAATAGGTATATGAAATTGGATGTATGGATTGTAACTAAAAATATGTTGGGCAAACTAGAAGATCTATATAAACGTGATTCAAAGATCACATAGCTCATTTAAAGTATGGTAGAACAGAAAAATCAAACGTTGCCGAGCATACTTTTGATAATAATCATAGAATAACAATTAAAAATTTAAAATTAATTCATGATATAACTGATAGGAGATTATTAGACGCATATGAAAGTATGGAAATTATTAAATGTAAGAATAGTTTAAATGTAGATAGAGGGACTATTCCGTATAGTCCATTGTATTGGTTGATCAAGCGTGACTGGCGAGATTCCAGGATTGGTTCTTTTTAGTTCCGCTTGATTAAGCAAACGGTAGTATAAAAGAGAGTTAGGTAGATTTTAATTTTAGTTTTAATCATCTTCTGATATGCTAACATGATTAGCGAACCGCGCGTCGAGTGCAAAAATTCTGTTTCGGTATTGTGGATAAAACTCTGTTTTAGTGCATGTTGTCGAAGGTTCCAAACCCCAACGTAAATTTATTGTTATTCCTGCATACTTGACGAAAACCAAGCTTGAAAAACATATTATCTCTTAATGATACAAGATGGATATTATGGCATGGACAACGAAATCACACCAACAAATTTGCATTTTGTATGAGTTAAGAGCCTATCCCGCCTGCTTTCAGGACAACTTAGTACGAACTGTTGTAAAATAGTATATTGTGCAACAAGTTTTGAAAAAGACTCTTTGCACACGAGTATGAGGTTTGTGCACGAGCCGTAGGCGAGTGCTACAAGTCATACGAGTGTGCAAAGAGTCAGTTTCAAACGTGTTGCACACGATACTTTTTCTACGACTGCAGAAAATAAGGATTAATATCCGATTTTTATTATTTTTAATCTTTTAACTTTTGACAGGACTGTGTGAAAATTTTTCATACACCGTGCGAAAAGTTTTCACACGCTTATGTCAAAAGTAAATGACAGAAAATATAATATTTTTGACTGGTTGACACTAACGAGGTTGACATTAACGAATTGTTTATGAATTATTTAAAAAAGCACACTAATTGCATCGTTTTCTAAATAAAGAATTTTATTAAATAAATTCAACAAATAATTAAAAAACAACAGACATAATCCTTATTGTGTTTTTAATAAAACATTTAGTATTTCATGGTATTCTTGGAACACATCTTCTCGCTTCATAGGCGAATAGGTAGGACTCGGAACTTCGCTAGTAGGTACTGACCATAAAATTTCGATGTTTAAGAACGTAAAAAATAAAAATAGTACTTGGATCTTGGATACTATTTTATTTCTTTTTGTATTCCGCACGCGGTTTAACGATGGTTGCATAAAAACAAGAGTTTCTTGTATCTTTTTAAACAGGTTATTTTCCAATAGATCTATACCAGCGTTCTTTACTAAATATTTTAAAAGTGGCAAGTCACTGTGTTGTTTATCTATTTCTTCGACACTCGCAAAATTTACACAAGCAATACTTTTTGTAAATATTGTCCATTGTAAATATAGAAATTTGTGACAACCTTTTGCATGAATTATTGTTTTGACAGTTTGCTTAGGAGTAATAGTTGCTGCCACAGCCTTCTAGAATTCGTGAGTAAAATTATGGTTCAAACTCATAATATTATTATTTAATAATATTTTCATATGACAATATAAAATGTAATAAAACATATATTTACTTAAATTGTAATAAGATTAGTGGCGGTTGAATAGAAAGCATATTAATGTTAAAAGCCTACTTTGAGCAAACCATATTACTAAAGTTTAAGGTAACTCTACAAAAGACATAGGCATATGTGTATCTAATAATATATCACAAAATAGATAATTTTAAATAATATGTTTGTTCCTGTAACTTTAGTAGAACAATCTTTTTAAAAAATAAGTTAGTAATATAAGTAATCTCTTACGGTACATATCATGTTACTAAAGTTTACGGAATAAATTACCTTTATTATTATTAGTAAAACGAACAAATGTTTAAAGACTACGCTGTTCATGGTTGTAGTAACAGAGAACACTACTTTTTTACTTAAAAAATCATGTTTTGAGTTAAGGATTTTAAGGGTAGTAGCCTCCGTCAAGATATATAGGTTTAGTATGTATTCTATTAACAAATAAAAAATTACAAAAGAATATAGGTTGACCCTATTACACCACAAAATATTATTTAAAATTCAGTACTTCCTATGACTTTAGTAATTGCTCGAAACTCTAGACAGATAGTATGTAGAGTGTTACTTGTTATGGTATAATATTAAGCTACTAAAGTCCAAGGAACCGTTAAATTTTGGCAATAGTACTGGGAAACTTACAAAAGGCTTATGTGTATTAGTTTTAGTATAAGCCGAAGAGACGTTGTTGATATATATTACGAAAATTGTAAGATGTTAACTTTAGCAATAAAATTACAATTCATAATTAGATTGGATTTAAACAATTAAATACATCAAATAATTTATTCAGTTACAATAAAGTGTTAATTATTATTTAAATAACAAATTATCTTTACATTAATAAAACAAAATATAAAGTTACATAGCTCTATTTAAAGTTATAGTTAATGGTTATATTTGTGCAGTTTTGGAAACTGTGTGCTGGTATATTTTGTCTTTCAATCGAATTAGTGTATGTTATATTTTCGGTTATGTTTCGTGAACATGAAGGAACCGGTGCCGGCGCGGCGGGGAAGTTTCTGATTCTTGTTTTTCATGTTGTGATAAGGACGTCGAAGTTTGGCTTACAGATTTCTCAATTTTGTTTGCAATTTTTAGTTTATTTGCAATTGAATCGTCTACGTATCCTTCTGCCACTCCACTAGAACCCATCCCCCATGGCGTTTAAGTGTAAGTAAATCCTCACCAGCATTTACAAATATTGTTGCCGATGAGCGCCGAAACCATATTCGCTCGGATTAGGCAGTTTCAAAAAACTGGCTATTTCTGTAGCCATGCGACCAAACTTATTAATGCCTACAACTTGCCTAGTGCATTTTCCATTTTGATAATTTAAGAAAAATCTGTTTTCGGATATATTAGTGGGTCTGAGATTGGCATACTTTTTACATATATTGTAGAAGTTTCCAGTTAGAGTAAATGATCGGGGCATTTTATTTTTTGTACTTGTTAATTTGATCAACATAGCCGAATTTAAATCTTCCATGTTATTGACTGATAATTTATGTAATTCGTCACGTCTACAAGCTCCTGCCAGACCAATAGCAACTGCAGCCTAAAAAATTAAATGTGTTAATTAAAAACTTTTAGCAAGTTTGAGAAATTTTTTTGTACTGTAAAGTTTGCTTTCAGTACGTACTTTTATTAGCAGGTATTGCTGATCCGGTGCTGTATCCAAAAATTGTGAAAAAACCTCCTCCGTTAGAATTTTGGACTTCTTTGGTGTATATTTTTCTGATTTTCGTTTTAGGAACGACTGTAGTTTCTTTTTTAGCATGGAAAATATCGACCACAACGTGGATGCTTTATATTTCCTCGATAGTTCTTTAAAATATACTAGCAGTACATTTTCTGAAGAGGACTTAACATTGTTTCTTGCTTTCCACCCCTGAAATTTTTGGTATGTGGTCTCGTACTTGTATCTTGTAGTTTCCGGTAAAAGATTTAGCAAGACGCTTGTAGCTTTCTTTTTTATTTCTGGCGGTGTACATTTAAATTCCTATCACTCTCCATTTTTACACAGCAAAAGATAATTTTTTCTAACAATACTTTTGACAGGTTGAAATTAAAATAAGTGTAATCAGGCAACCGAAAATCACGACCTACTTGATTCAAATTTTTGTGACATTCGTGCTGTGTATCCATCATTTTGGCCAAACCAGACCCAACCTATGTGAAAAAATTTCACACAGTAGTATCATACATCATGTGAAATTAGTCATTTTCAGATCCTGTTTGACGTGCGTTTTTAGACACTTTTCATAGCAGTCGTAGAAAAAGTACATTTGCGACCGCTGCCTTCACTGTTTTCATTCAAAACAAAAGCTAGGAAACCATCTCAAAAATTGTTTGAAACTAACCGATGGTCCAGTTCCTCGAGTTCCAACTGTGGAGAAAAAGTGGCTCGAATTTAAAAATCTTCAACACAAAGAAAAGGCACCTTTTATCATTTATGCAGATACCCAATGTTTGTTGGTTCGTGTGGAGGATGATGCTACGAAAAATACTCAAAATTATTAAAAACATGTCCCATACATTGTTGGATATTATGTTAAATGTTTATTTGATGACAGCTTGCTTAGCAGTTTATAATTGATATACAAGTTGGGACTGTATGCGATGGTTCGTGAAAGAACGTCGAAACCGTTTTATTTTATCCCCTCCCAATGGAGCAGTTATCTTTAAAACAGCAAATAGAATTGACATATGAGCCTCATTGTCATATTTGTGAAAAGCCATTCACTTGTGAGGACGTGCCACTTAACGGGAAAATATCGTGGACCTGCATATGATAATTGTAATCTGAATTTCCAAGATGGTCATACAATACTTGTTATCTTCCATAACATGAGTTCCTATGATGAACGTCTAGTGCTAAAGGCCTTAGCAGATGTGGACGGACAAAATGATGTTCTACCTGTAAATAAAGAAAAGTACATTTCCTTTACCAAACATATTCCGGATAATTTAATAAAATTTAGATTTATTGATAGCTTTAGATTCATGGCTTTTGGGCTAGATAAATTATCGTCCTACCTTGAAGATTATCCAATTTTTAGAGCGGAGTTTATAAATTTAGCTGAAGAACAATACTCTTTGCTTTGTAGAAAAGGTCTGTTCCCATATCATTTTATGAATAGTTGGGAAAGACTTAGTGAAACTAAACTACCCTCGAAAATACAGTTCTACAATAGTTTGACGGATTCTGTCGCAACGGATAAAGAATATTCTCATGCCCAGAAGGTTTGGAACACTTTCGGGTACAAGACAATGCAAGACTATTCGAACTTGTATATGAAGACAGACGTTCTATTGTTGGCGGACGTTTTTGAGCAATTTCGTAATACATCTTTCAAAATATATGGCCTAGATCCAGCATGCGTATATACCTTACCACGCTATGCTTGGCAATGCATGATGTTTCAATTGTTTAAAACTAATCAGACTAAACTTGAACTCTTAACTGATTTGGGCAAGGTTATGTTTATAGAAAAAGGCATACGAGGCGGCTTGAGTCCATGTTCCAAACGGTATACTGAAGCTAATAATAAGTACATAATACGAATCATCTAAAGAAGAGTCCCACCTCATGTACTTTGACATTAATAATCAATATGGGTGGGCGATGTCGCAATATCTGCCTTATGGAAACCGTAAGTGGCTTTTAGCAAAATTTCCGATAGCATCGGCTACGTTAGAAGCCGATCTGAAAATTCCTTATGAGCTTCATAAAAAATTTTCCGATCTTCCACCTTATCCTAAACAACGGGTTCCGGAGGGAGTAGTAAAGTATAGCCAGTCTTGATTCTCAAAGGGGGGCATTTTGGAGCACTCGGAGTGAATTCTGATTTTGGGGCAGCCGTCGTCGATTCTGATTTTAGGGCAACCGGTTTCGGCCCGCATTTTGGGGTGCTCATTTTGGTGTATTCGACCTTGATAGCCCACTTGGCCTCGAGTGTATTCAACCTTGAATGGCAGGTAGCCGAGGTCGATCCTTTTTGGCAGGTAGTCGGGGTCGATTTTCTTTGGGGCGTAGCCGACGTCGTCCTTGGAACTTTTAGTGTGACGTCAGAAATATATTGTGGTCGATGTAAAAGGTTTAATGATGCAGAGAACAGTTATTGTATGACATTGAGATAATTTGATCTTGGCTCTTGGGACTGTTTTGTGGTATGTTTTACCTTGAATGACATTGAGATAATTTGAATACCCATGAGTTTTTTTTTTGCTGATGGTTGTGCATATGACCTTGGGATTGCTCCAAGCGTGTATGACCTTTAACACCCTTTTTGAATTTGTGTGCCCTTGAGATAATTTCAAGCGACACCGTGTCCTTGCGGATATTTGAAGATCGGACCGATGACCTTGAACGCTCTTGAGACTGAATATTGGTTACATAATTCGGTATGACGTAACATAACTTTGATAAATATGTTCTAGGGGCTATATAAGATGCCATAATATTGGAAACAGATAACCTTTCTGACTAGTAAAGCACTGTGTTCAGTATTCTGATAGTTGCATATTGTATTATCTGTGAGGTGCATTTATTAAAGGTACTACTACTTATTTCAAACAATAATGTCTCTCTCACAAGAAACAATTACCAAAATTAATGAGAATTTTGACAAATCAGTGGAACAAATAGAACGTAAACCTTTTTCATCTCTAGAAATTGGAAAGCGATATATTATAAAGAAACTACAATTATCAAATGGTCGTTTTGGGAAAAGTGTTATTGCAACATTATTTAATAAAGAAAATTGTTGTTTTTAGTTCTTATTTACCGAAAAGAGCTGTTGAAATTATTACCGAAGAAGTTGTTGATAATCTGGAATAATTGCATTATCTTGGAACTGTAATAGTTTTAAAATTTTGATTATATTTAATTATAATGAATTATCAAAATGCTGGCACGATGTTTTCTTTTGCACAGAGGGCAATATGGTCAATTTTGTAAATGAGAATCAAGTTTCATACATTAGAAGTTTAGCAGCACTGCTAAGAAATATGCGTGAAGATATTATCGAATATTTGAGAGAGTGTTGACGATGTGGACGATGAAAAATATGCTAAATACCTGAAGGATGCATTAATTTTTTGTATTGGCGCACACGTGTGTGAGAAGTTTGTTTATGATTACATTGATCTGGACACATTTTGCAGTCAAATACTTGAGGGGGATTTGAAGCTATTGGTAACTGAAATCCCACAAACTCCCAAGGACCTTGTCGATAAACATTGCCTTTATGAAGATGTAGAAGTTACATCAGTTTGATGGAACCCAAGCTTACAAGACACCTCGAGAGAAAGAAGACAAGAAAACACATTATTTACCACATTCTTGTAACTTTGTAAGACAAAACAAAATATTGTTTTCAACATTCTTATAACATTGTAAGACAATTGTATATTTGCAACATTCCTGTAATTTTGTAATATATTGAAAATTTAATCGTTGTTTTTTTATATAATATAAGTACATCAGCTCTAGAAAAAATATCTTAGTATGTATAAAATGGCACCTGTTAACAACACATTGGCATGTCATATATTAAGCTACCATATTTCACGGGGTTTGGGTTCGTTCGAAAAACTAAGTCAAGTACTTTTCTAATTATTTATTAAAAATCAAAAGTCAGTGTTTTCATTTTTTTATTTCTAAAACTGAAAATCTGCATTTTTTAAATTTGGGATGCTTAAGTTTAACACTCTTGACATGGGGGTGTTCAGAACTTAAAACTAAAATCTACATGTTAATTAAAAAATATACAATTTAATTGGGTATATTTGGTATATCCATCAGATCTAACTCTACGACTTGAGCATAACATTTTAGACACACTTCTGGTAATGTGATTTGATACAATTCTTTTTTGCATCTATGATATTTCAAATCATATTTCGAATACCTAAAACATAGCAAACACGACATAATGGCACTTTAGTTGAAGGTTAAAAGTAGTTGTTCAAACTTAAAACTAAAATCTGCATGTTTATCTAAGATATACAATTTAATTGAGTATATTTCTAAGCACACATATTTCATAAGCACAAATATATACAATAAGGAGTTTTTTAGCTAATAAAATCAGAACTAGTAACCTAAAATACATAATTCACTTATTAATAGATTTTAGAAAAAATAGAAATCTAATCTAACCTATCGAGGGAAAACTTCATATACAACTACATACAAACTACATACTACACTCAACCATTTCATCATTGTGCTATATGATTAACTATCTCCCTTCTCTCCGAGTTATTACATGCAAAACATGCATTTTCAGGTGTTAAAATAAAAAGAGGTTTTCTACATATAGCGCAATGAAGATCACTTGCACCCCGGACAAATGCCCTCTTATAGTGGCAGTTGACATGTTCCACATGACCCCGCCCCACATAGTGCAAGTGGATTGTACTACAACTTAAACAGAGGGCAAATGTCCCCCATTGATCGGACAAAATCTTACTGTAACTTTGGATTACACACACATCCTTATCACCAAAATTGTTTCTGACATCACTAGCACTTAGTTTGTTCACGCACACATCACCCTCGTGTCCCACACTACCCAATTCTCCTTCCACATCAGCTCCTTCGTCATCATCGCTTTCAGCATCATCGTCATCATTATTATCTTCCCAAGCGCCGTTTGGATCTATTTTTAATAGAATTATTCTTCGCCTATGGATAGATGTCACGTCGGTCAATGAGTGTTCGAATCTTAGTAGCTGACCCGATATATTAACAATTTGATCGTAATCAACCACTTCTTCTTGCACTTCACGAGCCACGACCGCTTCTTCAATTTGATTATTCTCAGCCATTGCTCAAATTAACTTTTACACTGGTACAATAAAAAAAATATGTTGACTCGTAAACTGGGAGTATAATTGTGTATAAAGTAGTTCGAAGTTATATAGATTGCTTCAAGTTTTTTTTTTCTCTTATATAGACAAATTGGAGGTTGATTATTTTCCAAATAAAATAAGTGACTTATGAACAAACTGGTAGCCGTAACGCTCTTTGCCTTTAAAAGAAAATTAGTGAGTGCATATATAAAATTCTGGGGCGTATTTATATCCCAAACCCTCGCATTCGATTAATCCTCCAGGAACTGCAACTCTCGCCCTTATTGCGAAAACGATATAGGCATGGGAATCGAATGTTAAAAAATGTCTACCCTAATCTGTCCCTTTTCAAGAACGTAATGGCTTTTCTGCATAATTTAAGCTTCGAGGAAATAAAATTATATATTTTTAAATTTTATAATCGATGCCATCTTGTCCAAGCAGGTAGAAATACTCGAAGATACCAGAAAGTGTCTGACATATAGCTTTCAAGTGGGTAATTTACTTCTTAAATCTCATCAAACTAGTTGCACAAAAGATTCAGTTAATTTACGATGGACCATATCGGATTACGATGAAAGGATAATGCCATCGAAATTTCTTTTCCCACGCGGCACTAAAAATAATCTATGCCATTTCTTTGAATAGAACCCAAAAATCACCCCCTGTGAATAGGTTACGTAATGTATTCTAAGTTTTAAAACATAATTTTAACGTCTTGACATTTTTACTTTTCTTCAAGTAATTTACGATTAAGGGCATTGTGTAATTTGATATAAGATAATGGGGGTGAAGAAATTTAAGAAGGAACACAGGTCTTTGGGCCGACATGCAGAGTTGAACGAGTTTCAGTTAATCTATTGGCAAAATGTGAAAATGAGAATAATGGTTAGGTATTAGTATTTATTAAATTTTAAAGTATATATCTGTATACTTTATTTGTTACTTTTGAAAAAAACTTGCTTAAAACCTATTTTCAGGGATATGAAAGTTAGATGTTTTGCAGTTGCACAGAAAATGTGTAGAACGGGCGCATTAAGTTCCATACGGATCCATTTTAAACGCATAATTTCCATTTTGTTGCTAAAATGTGTTAGCTCACCTAACTTCTCCCAAATGTATGTAGACAGAGTGATAATAATATAGTGTTGTTATAAAGGCAATTTAGGGTTTGAGAATTCAAAAAGCTTCCAGAAAAATGCGCAAAATTAAAAAAAAACTGCTGAGCGAAATGTGTATAATACAACCTACTATACCGTTGTGTACAAAAGGAAATGTAGGAAAGCCAGAAGAAAATGTTGGAATTCATGAAAGAAGCATAAAAAGAAGGTACCAATGGTACCATCGATATCACACCAGATATCACCTTCGTTAATGGAAATTCTGCACTTAGCAATGAAAGTACAGGAAACCATTTAAATCTGTATCTGCCATGCACTACTAGCTCTGAAAATGTGGAATGCGTTCAAATCGAGACCGAATGGAAACATTTCGATACACACAGGGCGCATTCTAGACATAATTGTTTCTGATATGGCGATTGCTAACATAGCCACATTTTGCGCATATAATAAACGCGGCTGCCTTACAGGTTACCAAAATGGATCTGCGAGGCCATATAGTCACATTATAGCAAAATCTTGATCGATTATTGGAAACATATGTCTAAATTGTTTCCCCGTGGTTTCATCCCGGTTCTTATGTGTCACCATAGGCAAGTTTTGGAAGAAATGTATTCAAATACCGGAAACATGTTTCTAATTGGACACAATACATAAAAGCGCCATGTTTTGTTAAAAAAATCCTGCATGGTTGCTGAAAAAAAAAATCGCCAAAAAAAGTTTCTTCTTTAATGCAGTAAGTTTTTGGCACTATGTATTTAGAGCGAAACGTAATAAGTGTGCAGCCTTAAATCATAATAAATATATTGTAATCTACTTTTGTTAAAAATTCAGAAATAAAAAATTTGTTAATAATATTCGTTATAGCCCGTTTGTTTTTTTATTTTTTGTGGTAAAGTGCCAACTATTATCAGTAAATTTGAGTCCGCAATACAAATTAAAGTCACGTACACAGAAATGCCCATTATTAAATACCGACATTTTATATACGACTGAACAGGAAATACAATGACAATATGTAACTACGCATCTGCAGATGAATTCGAAACAAATAAACTATTTTAATTCCGTGTCTACGATCATTGTAAACTTACGATGACAGCGACAATTTATAAATAACGTCAAAGTAAAGTCAAAATATACCCTATCTTTTGTTGACAGTTACATGTACGTTTTTGAATTAAAAGAAGAGAATAAAAATGTATTTTTTCTATTCTGGTATCATAAAGAAGTCTTTTCGACACGCGCAGTAGTATCGAAAGGAAGCTCTTTTCGATACTATTTTTGTTGACTGGTTGCTATGATATTAACAATATTGTTCAATGTCAAGGCTCACTAGCAAAAATTTTGGCACCGTTTTGAATGGGATTCCTAATAATACAGACGTCAAAAGTGGCAAGATGGCCGTCCACCTTTTGATCGCGACTTGGATAAATTAATGTTTTTCATTAAAAAAACGTGCAAAATAGAAAAAATAGTATAAAATACACGTTTTAAAAGACATTTAGCGCACTTGCACGTTAGGAAACTCCCCGCAAGCGGGTCGTTTTCTAATTTCGTGCTAGTGCGAAAAATATGGTCTTTTAAAACTAGTATCTTAATATACTATTTTAAAACCATGTCTTCATTCGGGAAATATTCCGCTGAATTACACTCGTGCATAAAAATAACCAGATAATTTTGCATTCGAGCGTGTTGTCTTAGAAAAACTGCATTCG
>MU189827.1:31711-48513 GCA_016904865.1 Pissodes strobi | reverse complement strand
ATGCTAGAATTTAGTTGCCAACTATCAGTTTTCACTATATATATTTCCAGAATTATAATTACTATATATTACGTGTAATTAAAATTATTTCTACGCATTTATTTATAGTTTCTTTTCTAAATTTGTAAATCTTTTGTAAATTTATAATGTATGCTCGGTTAAGTAAACAGCTCTGCTGACCTTCGCCTAGTTTAAAATAAAGACGTTTCTATCTATCTATCTATCTATCTATCTATAACTATCATATAACCCTATCCGAGTATAACAAAGAGCATAGGAGATCCAAAAGAAGAACTTTTAGGTCATTTTGTGAAGAGATAGATGATTTAGCACCGTCCATTCGTCTACAAAAAGTGCTATCCAAGGAGCACTCAAACGAAATTGGCCTACTAAAGAATAGAGCCCAAGACACCTATGCTGAGACACCTGAAGAAAGTCGAAGGATTCTTCTAGAAACACACTTTCCCGGGTCAAGCACAATTGGTATAGAAGAGCTGGCACAAGAAAACGAGCCCATTGAAACCGCTCAGCGGCCTACAAAAAGGGTAAAAGGCCTAGGCAACAAAACCTTTACAAAAAACAATCAGATGGGCGATACATAGCTTTAAACTCTATAAATCCCCGGGAGTAGATCTGATCTTTCAGATTCAGATTCAGATAATTTATTAATGCCCAATATATCAAATAAACATTTACAAATCAGAATAATATAAATACATGACAAAAACTACAAAAACACACTACAAAACTACAAGCTAGAGTTTATACAGTTCTTTTTCTTTTTTCAAACAAACATAAAAATATTAAAATGATATTTAAAATACTAATAATATTACAAATTAATAAAATAAAGTTAAAAAATCAACACACTTCAAAATATATCAAAATCCTAGCAGGTTACTCAAAAAATAAACGCAGACTTTAAGAATTCGCCACAAGAATAAAATGCGTTTTGAACAAGATAGTGTTTTATTTTAGTTTTAAAGGCTCCAACATTCAGACCTCTCAATATACTAGGCAATTTATTGTAGAATTTTATTGCCCAGTAGTTAGGACCATTCTGATTTTTGCTCAAACGATAATGTGGAACCACTAAATTGTCCCTAGCACGAGTATAAGTATGGTAGTCACTGCCCAAGACATATTTATTCTGCAAGTTCCTCCGAGCATAAATCAAGTTCTCCAATATGAAAATACCAGGAAAAGTAAGTATTCCCATGGTAACAAACTCTGGCCGACAGTCATCCCGGTACTTCAACCCTGCCATTATTCTCACAGCCCTTTATTGTAAAGCAAAGATTCTGTGAGCTTGTGCAGCATTGTCCCATGCTATCACTGCATAAGACATATGAGAGTGACACAAAGAGTAGTATGAAGTTTTGAGAACCAACTTGGAGACCTGCAAAGAAACTGAAACTGACTGATTCAAAGCTATCCGGCAAATTGTTACAACTAGGTATAGAGCACTTACTACCACACATTCAGTCAATCTTCACATTAGCTTAACCTCCTTCCTTCTTACAACGATGGAAAAGATTATCGATAGGCACGTCAGGAGCAAGTTCGTTTATAATGCTCCACTACATGCACAACAATTCGCATACCAACCATCGAAATCTACCACCCATGCTCTTCAAAATCTCGTCCGCGATATAGAGAAGGCACTGGCTGAAAAAGAAGTGGCGCTGTGTGCATTTCTAGACATAGAGGGTGCATTGAACACCTCACATGAATCCATTCAGCGCGCCACAACCCGCGGAGGAGTAGAACCAACCACTAAAAAGTTGATAAAATCCATGCTAACCAGCCGTGAAGTCACCGCGACCTTTGGAGAAACAGCCATTTTGACTTTTGCTCAAACGATAATCTGGAACAACTAAATTGTCCCTGGCACGAGTATTATAAGTATGGTAGTCACTGCCCAAGACATATTTCTGTAAGTTCCTCCGAGCATAAATCAAGTTCTCCAATATGAAAATACCAGGAAAAGTAAGTATTCCCATGGTAACGAACTCTAGCCGACAGTCATCCCGGTACTTCAACCCTGCCATTATTCTCACAGCCCTTTATTGCAGAGCAAAGATTCTGTGAGCTTGTGCAGCATTGTCCCATGCTATCACTGCATAAGACATATGAGAGTGACACAAAGAGTAGTATGCAGTTTTGAGAACCAGCTTGGAGACCTTTTCTGATAAGTTTCTCAAAAGGAAAATGTTACTAGCAAGTTTAGATGCCAATCTGTCAATGTGAGGGTTCCCAACTTAGTTTTGGATCTACCGTTATCCCCAAGAAACAAGCAGACTCCTCAACCTCCAAATATGCAACATAATACCTCAAAGAAAATATCATATTTTTAGTTTTTCTCATTTAAACCCAAGCCGTTGTTAGTAAACCATTGCTTTACCCTTGATTGTGTCTCACATGTTCTATCACTTACTTTATCTGCATTTCTACAATTGACTGTAAGAGTAGTGTCATCAGCAAAGAGACTGAAACTGACTGATTCAAAGTTATCTGGCAAATTGTTACAACAAGGTATAGAGCACTTACTACCACACATTCAGTCAATCTTCACATTAGCTTAACCTCCTTCCTTCTTACAACGATGGAAAAGATTTTCATATTGGAGTGGAGCAAGTTCCTTTCTAATGCTCCACTGCATGCAAAACAATTCGCATACCAACCATCGAAATCTACCACCCATGCTCTTGGAAATCTCGTCCGCGATATAAAGAAGGCACTGGCTGAAAAAGAAGTGGGGCTGGGTGCATTTCTAGACATATAGGGTGCATTTGACAACACCTCACACATCATTCAGCGCGCCACAACCTGCAGAGGAATGGAACCAACCACTAAAAAGTTGATAAAGTCCATGCTAGCCAGCCGTGAAGTCACCGCGACCATTGGAGAAACAGCCGTCACAGTCAAAATAATAAAGGAATGCCCTCAAGGAAGGGTCCTATCGCCCATGCTTTGGTCTCTCAACTTTGTCAGTACATGGTGTATACAGGAAAAACTAAATGTAATACATAGATACACTCAACCCTTTGTGGGATGTTGTAGAAGGATCTCTGGAAGCGCGCGGGAACTCTCACTAAGAGTTCCACTATCAGAGGATCTATAAATGGTGATACGTCCCATAATTACATACGGAGCCATTGTATGGTGAACAATAAATAAAATACACAGGTATAGAAGCCAATTGGACATGATCCAAAGACTAGCATGTATTGGAATAAGAGATGCTATGAGCACTGTACCTACCAGTGGCATTGAGGTCTTGCTAGGAATGCCATGCCGTCTCTTAAACTAGTACTTATTAGTAAATGCAGAAGGCCTTAACCGCCTTCGATAACTGAAGATTTCCTCAAGTAGGTACATTTAGTTATGAAAAACGATTTCGAGGGATTATCCAACTTTACTTATGCAATCGAACGCCATCGTTGAAATCCCGAACAACCTAAGAAATATAGAGGACATTATGTTTCAGTCTCCCAAGCAGAAATATATGCAATACTTCGACATGGATAGCTCATTCATGGAAAAAAATTAGAGGAGCCATAAATATATGCTCTAATAGTATTTCTGGCACTTATTGCAGGACTAGCCAACTCGGATCTAGTGCTATGTCATGAAGTCTTTGAGAAAAGGTAAACTGGGACAACAAAGATGGGCTTGTTTGAGCCCCTGAGCATTCTAATGTGATATCAACGAGGCCAGCAAATCATCTGGCTAAGGAAGGAGCGATGCCCATATCAACAGCGCCTCAATCCATAGTAGATGTATGTCCTTAAGTATTTAGGAATCGAATCTATGAATTCAAGGATTATCTAAATATACAAATTAAAAAAAAAAAACATGGACCGAAGGGCTGCAAATGCAGCACGTTAAAGCCTTTATCGAAAATCCCAATAAGAGCTTAACAAGGCAGCTTCTATCATCGACACAAAAAGGCCTATGGTTTATTCACATGATATTCAAGTCTCAGAAAATACCTCGAATGCAGGTGGTATCTTGAGGAGAACAGCACACCGGAAATACCTCTCTTAGCCATAAAAGAGCTTCTTATAGCTACAGACAAAATAAAGGAAAAAAAAGGTACCAGGACCAGACAAGATACCCCCGGAAATTATAAAGGCGGAAATTAGAGGACACCGGAAGAACGCCCTTAAAATCCTAAATAGTCTGCTGATAAAAGGAAGCTTCCCCAAAGAATGGAAAACCGCAGAACTCGTACTTATTGAGAAAATCAAACAAGGACAGGCAGATAAATCCTACAGGTCCATTTACCTCTTAAATGTTCTGGGTAAAGTACTTGAAGAGCTAATTCTCGGAAGACTGAAAATCGAAATTGAACGGACTGGTGACCTAGCCGAGGAACAATATGGATTTAGAGACAAGAGATCTACTACCCACGCGCTACAAAGGGTCCAGGAAATCGCGGACGAAGCTAATGAAAGGGCTGGGAGGAAAAGATGCTTCCTCGTAACAGTAGACGTTCGCAATGCCTTCAACTCAGCTCCATGAAGTGGAATTTTAGAAGAAATAAAAAGAAGACGAATAGCTCCTTACATATATAATATGATAACAAGCTACCTAGAAGAAAGATGGCTCTTCATAGGAACTGCTAGAAGGGTCCGTACTGGGTCCAACGCTCTGGAACCTCTACTACGATGGTGTCCTTAGGACCCCCGTTCCTCGAGGCGTTAGGCTGATAGGATACGCGGATGATCTAGCCATTGTAGTTACAGGAAAAGACGAGGAAGAGCTGAAGAACAAGTCAAATGCGGCACTAAGATGCATCACAGAGTGGCTGAGAATGAAGAAAATGAGCCTAGCCCCGCAGAAAACTGAAGTAGTGAACCTCGCAGGAGGTCGGACAGTGAAGGGAGTTACAGTTCAAACCGAAGATATGGCTATCATAAGCCAGGAGTGTATAAAATATCTAGGGGTCACATTAGACTGAAACATGCGAATGGGTCAACATGTAAGGAAAGTTGCAGCAAAAGCGGAGAAAGCTGTAGGAAACCTAAGCAGAATACTGCCAGACATCAGAGGCCCCCGAGACGGAATAAGAAGGGTACTTCCCGCGGTAGCCCAATCAATAATCATATATGAGACAGTGATATTGCAATGAGCCATAAAAAAGAAGACTTATAGGGATATACTCCTGAGCGTACAAAGGAAAGCTGCAATAAGGATCGTCTGCGCCTATAGAACCACCTCAACTGCAGCACTGCTAGTCATCGCTAAAACGCCACCAATCCACCTGGCAGTAGAAGAAAGTTGTGCTCTACAGAAAGGGGCGAATAAAAGACTAGCAAGAGAGATTACGCTACAAAAATGGCAGTAGGAGTGGCAAGAAGAGGCTAACAAGGGCCAATGGTCAAAAAGAATGATACCAGACCTAAAGAAATGGGTGGAAAGAAAGCACGGAGAAGTGAACTACTATATCACACAGCTGCTGTCCGGGCATGGTTGCTTACAGGCATACAGACACAGATTTCGGCATACAGGAAACGACCAATGTTTATATTGCACAGAAGTAGACACAGTAGAGCACACGTTCTTTGAGTGCGTGAGGTGGGAAACACAAAGAAACACCCTAGAAAACAACGTTGGAAGAATTACCCCAGAAAACCTTGTAGGGAAAATGTTTGAGAACAGTGAGAACTGGAGGGCTGTAAGCAACTACGCCAAACTGATAGTTGACAGAAAAGAAAATGAAGTCAGAAAGGCAGAAAGAAGGGTCAACGATTTATAACATCCTCTTTTTCTTCCTCCTCCCGAAGTAATGCCCATAGCTGTTCCAGGAGGATGAGATACTTCGATAAGGGGGGGGGGGGGGGGGAGTTAGTATGTAGGCAGACCTCTAGAGAGGTTAGAATCGTGCATGCTCGGCAGATCATTAGGGATGACAAGTCTACAGAACGTTCGTCATAAAGTTAAAGAATACTGTGACGTATCACGTATCATCAGGAACCAGTGAACAACATGTGAATTTGAGACATTCACGCAGAAAAAAAAGACACTAGAGACTTAAACAAACTGATGCAGTGGCTGTCGCAACATCTGCCAGCAGTGGATTAATTGGAAACAAAAAGGTAAATTGTCATTTATCATTAGAAGTTAGAAATAAGGAGATAGCCAGAATTATTGAACAGGACTTTCAGAATGAAAGTATCATTCAAACGCAAAGATAATCCGTAGGTACCACACATCATTGTTTACAGACGGTCTTCGCAAAGGAACAAAATCGTCTTTCTACGAAACATTCATACCTCTTCATGACATAACTCCTGTTGAAGACGTGGGATACGTCCTGCATAAAGTTCTGTGGAATCGTAATGAAAAATTTAGTTCCATATGTCAAAAATACGAAGCGTACTTAAAGAAGCACTATGGAAAAGGCACCAGAAGAAGCAGATAGGTTAATAGCTTAAGCAGCTATTTCTCAGACAGCAAAATGTAGCAATAGTCAGTAAGGATATTGACGTCCTCGCTCTGCTAACGGGCATAGCACATACCTACGAGAACTTGTACCTCCATAAACCAGGGAAAGGAAGAAATGAAGTATATTGTCAACGTATTCTTTCAATTAATTTTTTTATGGCAGTGACACGCACTGTGGCGCTCGACGAGCGGTGTGTGTGTGAGTGTGTGCGAAGATGTTGATTGACACGGTTCTTGAATGGTTGAAGGTTGTAATTAGTGGGAAACAGATGTCCTGGGAGTGAGTTCCACCGTGATGCAGTGCGCCAGACAAAGGAGTTGTATAATTGTAATAATTGTCAAAAAGTTTATTTTAGACTCAAAATGTGTCGTGAGAAATATTTTGGGATCAATTCCCATTAGCATAAGCTTAATATTGAATTAAAATAGGTATAATTGATTTAATTGAAGTCTAAAATAATAGCATGGTGCAAACCAAGAGTAGACTGTTGAAGCTCGCAAAGATGCAACCCAACTAACCCAAACTAACCCAAACTAACCCAAACTAACCCAAGATGATTTACCTGGAGTGCAAAGGGCCAGCAGACTACCTAAGCGCTAAACAACATCGCTACCCACATCTCCTTTCATCCACTTATTATTTCAAATCCACTTTTAGTATCACTCTGTTGGCGGTGAGAGTTTCAGACTAATTGGTACTTTGTTCATAGGTTATGGTTTTAAAGGTAAAACCAAAGTTAGTCTTTAGTCGTGTCCAGTTCTAATTTAATTGATTTATACATTATTATCTGTAGTAATTACTAAAAATATTTTTAATATTAAATCCCAATCGATTACCCTACCGACACCTACATAGCAATATTAAAAGATCTGTATTTATAAATTTCTCATTAAGTTTTAAATACTAATTAAGTAAGAAATCACTTAAGCTGAAGTACAGGTCATGCAAAATGCAACTATAAATCCCATAAAATTAATACATATCCATTTAAATACCTCAAGAAGGGAAAAGAGATAGTTCTGAATGATAAGGCGTTAAAATTTGAAAGTTACATATTTGAGATGCCTTGGTTATGTATGCGTAAATGGATATTAAGTTATAACGATTGTGTGTGGATTATTAATCAGGTACTCTTAAATTCTGTCGCAAGAAGCTAAATTCTATAATATACCATGCACTGTTCAAATTACCCAAGGTATATATTATTTTAATTATCAAAATCGCATTTGACTGGCATTGCAGTGCAAGTGAATATTAGTAAAGTGTATTATGAAATTAATATTTTTGAAATTACTTAGCCTAATGGTAATGATTAAAATAAATATCTGAAGCCTTTTTACTCGCAACTGTATGAGGGGAATCACTTTATTTTTTAATATAATGATAAAATACGCTATACTATGCGACGAACAAAGTTCTTCCTTGGAAACCTAATTAGAACTTTGAAATATCAGCGAAATCCAACAGACCAATAAAATATCTTAAATTTAATTAGAGTTAACAATTTGTAATTAAAACTGATACAAATCAGCCAGCGTTATCGCGAACACGCGATCTAAACTTGGTAGGTACTGCACCATTGCCTGAAAACTTAAATGATCGGACTGGCGTAATGGTACCATTATAAAATTATAGTGTATTGCCTAGCTTGCCAGAGTTCCTAAAAAATACCAAGAAATGTAATTAATTGAACTATTTTTAAATATCGAAGGCTTTATTTACATTAGAAACTCATATTATATTCTGTTGGATAACAATACGGTCGGGTCGGCAGCAAAGTAGATAATATTAAAATAACTAGCAATATTTTGCCTTCGTTGGCCCTTCTGTACCGTCATATTTTTGACTCTTTGGCGAACTGTCATCTAAACATACATGACTTTCACTTTCACTGAATAGCATTGACTCTCTGATTCTACAAGGCAAAACAGAAGAAGAATTTGAAATGAAGAGTGCGAGATACCAGGAGAACCAGGTGAAGCGGTGCAGAAACCATGCTATTTCGGAAATGATAGATGTAGATGACGTAAAAATGTTATTGAAAAGCCACGTACCCTGTTGATGGTTGGAATCAGTTTTTCAGTAAGATTTATAGAATGGAACCACAATTCGTAATAGGTATAACTAAAGACTGCTCGATAAATAGAAGATGTAAGGCTAAAATAGAGATTCTTAGATTTAATATTTCGCCAAGGTGCCTTCGACCATCTGCTAACATGCCACAGCTATTTGCAGAAGATTGATACAGGTAGTGATGAAAGTTTCAAGTTAGCGTATGCGCATAGCATTAAGCCCCATCTGATATTTAATCGATCCTCTATAAGAGTACCAAGAAGCATTGCCAACCGTTTAGCAATAAATGCTTGATTTAAATCATTTTCAAGGAACATAGAGTTTTAGAAAATATTCGTGATATATCCTAATATATATAGTAATGTAATTTTTTTTGTACCTACATCAAATTTCTGTTTTGTTTCATGATTTTAGTAAAAATAATTGTTTCAATAGAAAACCGATCGTAGTAAATTTTGTTATAGCAATAAAAAAAATACTGACACTTAATCTATTCAAACCCCACTATTCAGCAGCAAACTATTGAGATGCCTTTTAAAAGATTGAAGTATAATTTTAAGTATTCAATTATTTTTGTAAGTTGTGACAAATTTGCTTTGCGGCTATTTTGCGTTAGATTCCACACTGATCTTGAAACATTTTAGAAATTAATGCATGCTTATATACAATTCGAAAATGCTTGAATAATTTTCCGTAAAAATTTATTTTCAAATGTATTTTCTTATGTATTGTGATACATTCTCAATAACAATATATGATCTAGAAGAATTTTCACAATTGTATTATGCAGTTGATTAGAGAGCATACTCTAGAGTCTAGATTAAAATGTTGTACACTCTGCAGCTATTATTTACGTCAGATTTAGTGTAACTCCGCTAAGTTGGCAACACTTATTCTTAATCACGACAAACAGTCAGACATCATTTTATCATCTTCAAGTTTGCTTCCTATAGGTGGCTTTTCTTTTTGTTCTTCGTTCATCTGCGATTAATAGCAGAACGCCGCGAAATCAATCGTGCATCGCGAAACTTGTTAGGCCGATGTTCATATGTCGTTAAGACTCGTCATGGCAAGCGGGGTGATGAGCTGAAATCGTTCGACCACCCATTGCTTGTACTTTGATATCGTAGAAATATAGCGCCATCTAACGGTCCGTTAGAGATCTAATTTTCTCTACTAAATGATAAGATTTATTTCTATTTGCTCTTTCTTCCTTACAACTATTTCCTATTTCGGTCAGTAGATAACTTCACTATTGAATGTGTATTATAGTACAGAAGGGGTCAAAAGCTTCTTTTTTAATTTCCCCCTATTTTCAATACTATACATTTGCCACATTGGCGTAGGAAATGTGTATGTTTATTTTTAGACAGATCAGGGCTTAAAATAACTACAAACGAAATTACTACAAAATAAGTACTGCAAGAAAATACCTATATCTACAGTTAGTCCATCTGCAACTAAACTAAATAAAATCCAAAACATCTCTTTGACCAGTCTTAATATATAAAATATGCCTGCTAATGAAATATTAAACTTAACTTCTTTTATGCAATGATAATATTTTTCATCTACCTTTTAGGTGTACAAATTTTGTCCTGGTATTTTTTGCATTTCCTGCATTTATCTCTGTTTTTTTTTCATAACGTAGTTTTGGTGTTTCTTGGTTTTTATTACCTGGTCTTGTATCGCATGTATGAAACCTTTTCTCTATGGGTAGTTTTCCTTTCTGTAGCCACTTGTCTGCTTCTTGTCTAGGGATATATTTGTTGTTTATAGTCTATAGTTGTTTTCCATGTAATTTTTTCTATTTTATTTAGTGATGTTTGCACCCGTCCGGTGGTTGCGGGTCAGATTGTAAGAAATTCGGAGGTGTACCTATATTATTTATCTGCTTGTATGACTGCTCTGTCCAAGGAAATATGTTTGTTGTGGTAGTTTTATCCCAGAAATTTTATCTGCTAGGAATGGAGTGTGCGAGTCCTCTTCTTCCTTCTTTCATATCTATTGTGTGTCCCTTTTTGCATGAATTTGAGTGTAGTTTTCTATGTTTCATCATTTCATATCTTTGGGTTTATTTATTTTTTTTTTAAGTATGTTGTTGTTCATTCATTCATTACTCCCAAAAATATGTGAGGAGTGAGATGACAAGCGTGTTAGTTGCTGCTTATTGTTGTGTGACCTAGTCTTATTATCTGCTGTAATCCCAAAAACTTCTTGTGTTTCGTCTTTCTGCATGTTATCTCGTATATCGTTGTTAAGAGGTTCTGTGTCTATTTATTCTTTTCATTTGCTTTTTTCTATACACTATACTGATTTCGAAATCCATTCCAATGCATGTTGTTCCTTGCTTTATTATTTTTGATAGTTCTCTAATTGTGTCTATGTTGATGCGTATATTTTGATGTCTTCCATATATAGAAGGCAGTTAATTTCGTGTTCTACTTGGTTCTGATGTTTGACCTGAAAACCGTCTTTTGTGTTATTTAATGTGTTGGGAAGTGGGTTCAGGCAGAACCATGATGAGCTTAGTGAGTCGCCTTGGAAGATTTATCTTTTAGTTTTTTATGGTGTCGGTTTTTATTTCTTCTTTTCCTGTTGTTTAGTGTATGTTTATTCTCCAGGTGTTCATAATGATTGACGAGAAATTTCTAATAATTACCTAGATGTGTTTTCTAAATTTGTAGTATTTTTTGTCATGATTGTGGCATGAAGTCAAAGGCTACAAGCAAGGTTTCGACTCCCTACGTAGCATAACGCTTTGTTATTTTTATGCTTGTTTAATTATCACCGATTTTTTTTCAACCATGACCATTCCTTCTGCATCCTTCTTCCTCTTCCAAAATTACATTCTATTTTTGAAGGTCTTGCATCTTGCAAACCGTGTCTCCAAATAAGTTTCTAGTAGATATTTAGCTGGATTTTCTGTGCTGAGGTTTTGCGGTTTAATATATGCTTCTTTCTATTAGGAACTGTGGTAACATTTGTGAGTTTTCTATTACTATGTTTATTTGAATCGATAGGTATTTATATATCGTTAATACCAAAGCCTTTGCTTTTGATCTGTTCCTGATAATTTTCAGTGTTGTGTGTTTTTATAGTGTTTGCCAGATATTTTGTTGTTATTTTGTGTTCTATTTGTTATTTGGTCTTTTCCTGTCTACTTTCTTTTAATTTAATCTAAGGCGTTTCGCGATTATGTTGTAGTATTACTATTATTATTGCATGTATTTCGGCAATCGCACTCCTTCAACCTAATCACCCGATCCCAGACGCATCAAAGAAATTAAGCTCATTCTGGCGGTAGGTTTTCCGTATTATCGGATCCTTTGAGATGACACTTTGATGTTTCCGATCTTGGAGATTTCCGATACAATTTTGGCAGTCGAATGGGCTTGTAGAGGTTAGCCCCAACTTCCTAGTATTTCTCTCCAAACTTTTCAGCAAAACTCCAGTTAAAAAAAATTACTATTCGCACTGTTTCGATGCGATTCAATTACTTCGAAATCATCTTAGCATTCTTTTCGAGCAGATTTTTACTATTGGATTCTGACACTGCCAGAAAGCTGCAACCTTGAAGGATTTGGGAGGATATGTTTACTAGGGTGATATCTTATTTATTGTGCATCAATATGGCGTCAAGTGAAAAGCCACTGGCTGACGGCGCGTCTGAAAAATGTCATATTTTCTGTCATAAAACCAACCTGTGTTACATAGTGTGTGTGAACTGTGGAAAAATGTTTCACAAATCTTGCGCCGAAAGAGATTTCGCCGGGAAGGTGGAAATAATTGATGCAACAAGGCTAAAGTGTTGTGAAAGTGAAAACGACATAACCTCTATTCCAGCCAATAATAGTGAGCTCCAGCTCTTGAAAATCTTAGTAAAGGAACTACAAGACAAAAACCAACCCCTCCAGGAAAATGCGATTCTCTTGAACGAAAAACTAAATAATAAAGAAGTAAGTGGAAAAAATCCTATCATGAAAAATGAAAACAAAAAACACGTAAAAAAGGCGGGAATCAACCAAAATATTCTAAGCAACCAGTATCAGTGCAACGACCAGCCGATGATCGGAGTGAAGGCGGCGACAAATACAATGCAAATCTGATCATAAAGATGGCCACGAAATGGACTCGGACAGAGACAGCTCTCCTGATATTGATCTCCCGACAGTTACTGACGGTCTTACTCGTTATGAAAGAAGAAGAAGAAGAAGAAGAAGAAGAAGAATACGCTCGGAACGACAGGTACAGGTGTCAACAGAGTCATCTGCTAAGCATAGCGAGGAAGAATGAAATTCACAAAAAACACGAAATCGAAAAGGAAATCTTCAAGTCGGCACACGAATTTAAACAAACACTGAATTTGAAATTCTCTTAACAGACACGAAGGAAAAAAAATATGGATTTTTATTTCCAGAGTGAAAGAGTCGGTCACAGAAGAAATTGTCCAAAAGTATGTTGCATCTCAAGCCAAATCACAACTGGAAAACGTAACGGGCAAAGTATGAAATCCAAAAGTTACCAAGTCAAGCAAAAAACGTTTTATGGTTGGAGTGCTGCCCGAGCTCAAGGATGTGGTCTACAGTGAGTCCTTTTGGCAACAAGGGGTTGGATTTGAATGATTCCATTTTGCTCTTGGGAATTTTTTTTTAGAGAAGTAAAATCCTCACCGGGAGTACTAACCAAAAATGCTGCTATCACAAAAACGAATGAAATATCCATAAAAAATGGAAACACCATATTTAGAATTTTCCACCAAAATGTGCAGTGCTTCAAGAACAAGTCAATAGAATTGGAACAGTTCATCAATGAATTGGACACAACTCCTGACTTCCTGTGCATCACGGTACATTGGTATACAGCAAATGAGGTAAATAGCATTCAAATAGAGGGGTATGAGACGGCTTCAAACTATGCTAGAAATTATACCGTACATGGAGGGACAGCAATACTCGTCCAGGAAAATCTAGATGTTGAAGAGGTTAGGGATATTATTGAAATGAGCAAAGAGGGCCTAATTGAGTGCTCGTGTGCGGTGAGTAGAGCGCTTGGAGCAGTAGCAATTTGTATTTATCGTCCACCAAGGGGCACCGAAGATATTTTCTTTGAAAAACTGACTGATATTTTAAATAAAACCTTCACCCTTTTTAAAAACTATAAACATATTCTCTGTGGTAATTTTAATGTTGATCTACTAAGTGACACACTAAATGCTCGACACTTCAAAGATCATCTAGTAAGGTTTAATATGACACAAACAATTTTTGAACTAACAAGGATCACAGTAAATATAGCAACCATAGTTGATTACATTTTTTAATTTCACAAATAGTTTTGAGGCACAGGTAGTTACCAATGCACTCTCGGATCATGAGGGTCAGATTCTAGATGTCACTATGCTGGACAATCTAGAGGATGATGCCATTTCAATTAAAAAACTGATTTTCTCTCGGGCAAAATTGCGATAATTTAAACAGGAGCTGGCAGAGCTAAATTGGGGTTACGTGTTGAGTTCGGTTGGTGTGGGCCAGGCCTACAACATTTTTTTTTTCAGAAATTTAATATAATTTTTAACTTATTATTTCCTTTAAGGACTGTAAAAAAAAACAAAAAACAAATTACAATACAAAGACATGGATCACTCTAGGCATAAAAACATCATCCAAAAACAAGCGAAATCTGTACAAGAAAGTGCAGTCGGGTGAACTGTCGGCGGCAACGTATAAAACTTACTCAAAAACGTTTAAATACGTAGTCAGACAAGCAAAAAAAACTCAGAGAAATATTATATACAGCATTCACATTGTCCGGCGAAAGCAATCTGGGATTTGGTAAGCAAATATACTGGTAGAAAACGCAAAAAAGATGATCTAATCATTGATAACCTAAAACAAAATACTGAACAAACTGAGGTAGATATCCTAAATTCAATAAATACATTTTACATAAATGCATGTCCTGAACTTAAACTGGGCTATAACAAAATGCCCAACAAAATAAAAAATCATTCCAGAAGCTTGTTTAGGCATCCTGTTAATCTTGACGAAATCCAAAACATTATCTTACGTCTAAAAAATAAAAAATCAGTTGGAAAAGATCAGATTCCAATCCACGCAATAAAGTACGTCTCAGCAGAGATTGCAACTCCTTCGGCTTACATTGCCAATGTTATGATGAGCACAGGTATCTTTCCAGATAAATTAAAATGTACACCCATCAAACCTATATATAAGAAAGGATATAGAAATCTGATACAAAATGGACCAATAGCGCTTTTACACAACATAAGAAAAATTTTTGAAAAAGTAATTAATGAAAAAATAATGTCATTTATGGAAAAAGAGAACCTACCCTCTGACTACCAAAACGGTTTTCGACGCAAAAAATCTACTGTTAGAGCAATATTTTAGGCTCTGAGCCAAGTACTTGAATCCCTAAATTCTGGTAAATCTACAGTTGCTATGTTCCTTGACTTGTCGAAGGCGTTAGGCGTTCGACAGTGTACATCATCATTTCATTTCATTTCAATATCTCGTCAATGAAAATTGTTATTTAATGAATGCACAGGATTTCCAGGAGTCAGCCATGGGAGAGTCAAAGGTCTTTTTGTAGCCCATATAATATTATCATTATTATTGTTAATGCTACCCAATAATATGTGCTTGAGTTTGTTTTGCAGTTAGTTTGGGTTAACGGAAACTGACACAAATAAAAAATACATGTTACCAGCGAGCAAAGGATTTAACCAACGTAACAGATCAAAACTGATAATTCATTGTCAGCTCATACCCACTTTTGATGAAATCCTCAACCTTTTGGGACCTAAATAATTTTGAAATGATGGTCCCCACAGCAAGTATTTATGTATTTAACAAGGGGCCCAGCAGACTTAATGAAGTGAAATACTTATGAATGGATAGTTATTATATTTGGACTTGATAGCTGCAGATCTACAAGTTATAGTCTGGTGGTACATTGGCCGAAGTTTTAGAATATTAAAGAACGAAACAATCTAAACAATAATTTTACATATTACATATTGATATAAGCTTCTCGTCCCATAGTAAAAGGTGCCAACTGTATCTGCGAAGTTCTTTGAACACTAACACCCAGTCATGCCTAGTAGCATAACATCAAGAATTCGTTGGACTTGCCAATGCTTATTTGTCGCTTCAGTTTTCACAGGAACAACGAAATTGGCCACCATATGTACAAGATTATTAATTTAAATTTCCGTTATCATGAAATCTGCAAATTAATCGGTATGTTATTAGCTTTCATGATGTTAAGCCATAATCGTGGTGGGAAGGTTCTCATCAAAACATTATTTCCTATTAAGTTTATCTCTTATTTTGCTATTGTGTTCTAATATTTCTTATCATTTGTTTTGTATAGGGCGCATGCTTTTCAAAAATACTTAGAAAAATTAACTAATTTTGTCTAAAATTCTTGATTGTTATTCCTTGCTAACCAATAATTATTTTCAAATTTGGAAAATATGTATTTTTCCAAGACCGTGCAGGCAAAATAACTTTCCCGCGCACATTTCAGTCTGAAAAGTAGTATTTTCCCGCACTTGTGCTTTTTACTCACATTCCCGCACTCAGGGTGGGAAAGTAGTATATTGATGAATTATAAGAAACAGAACAATTCCGGTGATGATATTCCAGATTTTATTGCGGACACGGCAAGAACCGTCAATTTGGATTTGTTGCCTATTAAATCTAAGGAGAGATATGAGAAAAAGTTCACACGTTTTGAGTCTTGGTGCAATTAAAAGCCTGAAAGACGAAGTCTTCTTGGCTTATTTATCTGAAGTCAATAAGGTATGTAAGCCGAAAGCTTTGTGGAGCAGGTACTCAATATTAAAAAGTACTCTCAATACCCAAGAATGTAGGTTTTAACCCAATAAAGCCAAAAGTTTTCAACGAAGACGATATCGGTAACTTCACAATGGAAGCACTGAATGAATTATATTTACTAATACAAGTAGCGACCATTTTTGGCTCAGCCGGGACTTGTCGCCGAGAAAATAAGTACAAAAATGACGATGGATGACATAGAAGATTAAGGCAATCTTCTAACTGCAAGAATGTCGAATTCTAAAAGCGACACATCTAGAATATTCGTCGTATATAATGAGGTAAATGATGGAAAATTCTTATTATTATATAGAAGTGTAGATGATGTTTTATTCAATAAAAACAAAGAAATTGCAATATTCTGTATGTAGGAGTGAACACATTTCCGATTTCCGAAGATGCCATCAGAA
>MU189827.1:0-26711 GCA_016904865.1 Pissodes strobi | reverse complement strand
ATTCGTTTAACCACGGCTCCAATAGCTTCTCCCCTTGACATAATTAGTGGAATCATAAATGTTCTCTATTGACAAATGCTGGGACATGGCAAATGTTTCACGAAAAAGACGACCAGTTTCACCACAAAGGTTTTTGAAGCATTACAATTTTCTGAACTTCTATCGAATGTAGCATTTTCAAATTTTGGTATAAACAAATGCTACAGCGTTACTTAGTATATATTTATTTTTATTAGAGACCGACCGAATTTCGGTTTCGATTTTTGGCCAAAATATCCTTTTTCGCCGAATTTCGTTTTCGGCCGAAAAAAAGAGAAATTTTCAGCCGCGAAGCCGAAAACAATTATTGGTGGTCACGCCGCTCGTATCACTCTTGCTGGCTGACCAGGATCACATAGCACGTTTACGTGGTCACTTATGCTTTGTTCTCGGTTGAGTCAGCACGTGTCGGATCGCGGCTCTCCTGTCGCCATTTTGGGTAACACATGGCAATTTTGCAGGAACCGTGTGATATCCCCGAGGAAGAATCGGGCGTGCTGGCCATCGTCGTCTATGCTGTTCAGAGTTTTAGCCAGTGAAAGTACTCATTGACAGTGGTACCCAGGCTGGGGGGAGCCGGATGTTTCAGGGGGACTATTTTGATCTGTGTCTGCAATAGCTTATAGTTTTGTGCAACAGTCGGGAATCACTAGAATTACTTGAGGTTCCTATCAAATAATCCGCTCAAACTGGAATAACGTGTAATGCAAGCAGAAGGGTAGCTCTGCTTCTGCCTAAGCGCCAGAAGAGGGATGTGCTGGCGGATTGCCTTGCAGCAAAGCCAACCGCTCCCTAAAAGGGGGGCACTAGAAACAAACAACCTTTCACACAAAAAAGAAATTATTGTTTTAAAAAAATATATATATGAACCAATTACATATATGTTTGATATATGCCAATGATTTATAAAACTGAATCAACTACACAAAATAATTACTAGAAAATACAAAAATATTTATCTCAATATTTATATATAAGCTTCACTCTGCAGTCGGTAGCAGCAACTGAAACTTGTGATGTCTTTTCCTTAATAAAAAGATATTTCAGAAAACCATCGCACGTTGTCAAACCAATGATTTAGTATTTCTAATATTTTTGTGACATAATTTGTTTAAATATTCCACGATTTGATTCAAATGTATGTAAGTTTTCCTAAATACATGGATGTTTTAATAAACAGCCCATATATTCAACTACGTCATGGCATAAGTTTGAGTCAAATATACCACCATTTGTTTCAAATATATGGATAATTTGTGCTAAATATAGAGATACATGAATAAAGCGGTTCATGTATTTAACCCAATCACATAAATGTTTCCGAAAACCACTTCATGATTTACGTTTTATTTAGGGTATATTTGGTTTAAATATGCTAGAATTTACTATGTATGTATGACACTTTCATTACATATTAAAAGTCGACTGACACCATCTAAAACATTTTTTAATTAAGAGGTGTTAAAAATTATGCATTTCAAAAAGGATGTGACAGTTTCGTTGATTTTTATAATTTTAGGTGAGAGAGGCGATTCTAGCGAGGTAGGCAGCCAACATTACCAACTTCTGATTTTCGGCACGAAAATAAAAGATTTTATTTCATAAAAGATATACATTTTTACTTATTTGCAACTTCTTAATCCCCCTTTTCAGACAAACCTTGTTCCCAATGTTGCCATTAACCAACACCTTTACCTGCGCATCTGTTAGAAGCTCTACTATTTCCAAATCGTCAATTTTCTGTTCTAAAAACATTGATCTTTGAGAAAAGAAAGTTTAAGAACCAATACAAAATGTCAAAATAAGTAGACTTTGTCATATAAAAATGTATCGAAATCCTAACGGTTTTCGATATACAGGGTGTCGAAAGTTTTAATTATTTTTTTTTTATTAATTATTTAAAATTATTTTCGTTGATTTTAATGAAAGATGGTATGTTTGTTTTTGCACATAAAGGGGTACCGACTAGTAAAAGTTAATGAAAACGAGTATATGTTTCATTGAAAAATACCAGAGTTCTTCCTAATACATATGTATTTGAAACAAAAACATAGAAGATTGACTGAACCCAACCCTTTATTTCAATTAATCTTTTAAAGAGCTAATTGAAACGGGTATAGGTTTCAATAAAAAATAACAGAGTTCTTCCTAATACATATTTATTTGAGACAAAAACATAGAATATTGACTGAACCCAACCCATTCTCGTATTGTATAATACATATGGAAGCTATATTCGGCCGTACGTATTACATTTACCTATTGTATTCGACTTCCTTGTGATCGAAACATTTCCAAACAAGCAAAAAATAATAGAAAAAAATTGCTTCTATACTTTATAATTTATCACATCATAACCACCCGCATGAATTTTACATGAAACAAGCTTTTTGTAAAATGATCTTGATGCAAGGTCAGCCGGGGGGCCAGCCATCCATCTTATTAGTAACTTAGGCTTAAAAAAAGAGGTGTGTATGCACTTACCGTCCAGTAAGGAATTTGTCCATTATTCAGGCTGATAAGTCACAGGTTACACATTAAAATGTACTCCGTTCCCACTTGTTTCCTTATTATTTAAACTGGACACACCAGTGAATCATATGGATGCAGCTGCATGCACGCCTACACATCATGATGAACTAAACATGCGCTTTTATATCGCCGGCGCACGGCGCACGCGTTGCGGCCATTTTAAAATCTTACGCCGAGTACGGGGAATCTTGTAACAAATATTTATTATATTCGATTAGTCTTCAATATGATTGAGGCAAATAATTTAAATAGTTCTCTAAACTCTAAGGGTTCAAACAAATTTCTAGATTTCAGCTAATCATTGAAAGCCAAATTATGATAAATTGATTAATATAAATTATTTGATTTAAGAAATTCGACCTTTTCATTCAAACAGTATTGTTCAAACATGTGATAGATTGATATTAAATATGCGAAATTCGTTAATTCAAGTCATTCGTGATAAATTTAATTAAACAGTTACTTAGGTCAAATAAACCTAGGTCAACTACATGATACATTTGTCTTTGCATGATGCTTTTTTTTCTGTGTGGTATGTGACCAGGATGACTGTGACACTAGAGGTTACAGACAGCTTGCGAAACACATTCCCACGCCTGATGGGTCTTGGGCATCACAAACACATGCGTTGTTTAATGTTTACATTTGTATCTTTTTTTCACGAATCCAAATTAAAAAAAATAAACAACCATAACTTTAAAAAAAATATGAAAAACATGTCTTTGTACCGACGGGAATCGAACTCGGGTCATCCCAAACGCAAGCATAGAATCTGACCACTGTACCACCTGCTGAAAGCAATTTCCTGGACCGTAAAGACATCTGTTTGTGAAGCGCGCAAGCTCAGGACTCGTCACGCCTCGGAATGTGTTTCGCAATCGCGAGCTGATCTTTATCCACTGTGACTGTTCCGCTGCCGCTGCCGGCTGCACCATGGCAGCATGGAGCTGATGATCGTCGAACTTCGAGGAACCTAATGATAATAATAAAGCGAATACGAATCGAATAAGCAATAATATGACCAATGACGAGGTATTTGCCAGAATGCAGAATGAAATTTGATATTTGATTTCTATTTCGAGAAGTGAAGAAGCACGTGTTTCCTCTCCTGATATTTTATTTTTAATCTCATTGGTTTTTATCTGAAATTTCTATAAAATGTGACAACAGAAATTGGAAATTTGTTTTCTTTTTTCGTTTACGATTTTACACCGAAATTCGGTTTCGGTTTTCGGCCGAAAAGGAACTTTATTCCGAATTTCGTTTTCGGTTTCGGCCGAAAAGGAAAAACAGTTTTCGGTCGGTCTCTAATTTTTATTTCCAAACATAATTTAGGTTGGATTATTCCAATATAGGTACAGTGTCTAAAGTACATTACTTTGTTTACCTTGAAAGTTAATGAATACACTTTCTATATTTATATTTATGTCTCAGGATGATGTACTAGATACTTATGATATGATAATAACGGTCTCTTGTGACTAGTCATGTTGACAGTTGAATAATAATTATATTTCAAGAATCCGTGGTCGTGGAACCAACCAGCTTTTCAGAATTTGCAACTGCTTAATTATATTCGAAACGCTTAATCACAAAATCCGGTACTTTCGAAGTTTCAATAATGAAATATTTAAGGTAATGTCAAAACAAAATAGTCCAATGTCAAATATTAATATTGATCTTTTTAACTAATTTTTAACTTGGGAGTGAAAAAATGTTATAAATAGGGGATGTTTTGGTCAGGTTGGGACTTTTTGCCAACACTTGATGTCGTCACTCAACCGTAAAATTGCTCTCAAATATTTTAGTAAATAACCTGCTATTTAAATAAGCGTGTCACTCATTCCGCACTTATTTTAAAACCGAGCTAAGTTGTTTATATAGACTAAATATCTGGAACTCTCAAAAGTTGCATTTTCTTGTAGGATTTCATACTTCCTGCTGGACACTGTCACTGGAATTTAATTCTGATATTTTCTATTTCAGATGTATCTATTAGCCTATTAATTTTTGATAATAATCTCCAGTTTTACGCTATTAGTATATTCAAAGATACATTGCAAACCACTAAATATAACGAAATCTAATTCCTTTTGTTATAAATACGTGCTTAGTTTGCTCAGTAATTTATCCCAAGCTTCCGGGTATAAAAGATGACTTGCTTTCTTGCAATTAACAATCTTCAATCAATTTGTTTTTTTTAATGGCAAGTTGCAAAAGTCGGTACTCGTTTCAAATATACAGCCACAACCCAAGGTTTGTTTACAGTTTTCAAGGAAACCTTCCCCTGGTTATATGGTTCGTTTTAGCATTGGCTAGACTTTACGTCTGAATTATTAATTACGTTAACTAGATTTTATAAAGAATTCAGACTTATTTAAAATAGTTCTGAGTAAAATTTGAGATTTATAATTGAAGTGGCATATTTTAAAAACATATTTGTCTCTATAAAGCATGAAAAGAAAAGCCTACTGGAATCAAAATTAAGAGCCATTTAAAAATCAATCATTATAAAGATCCACTATTTTAGAGAATATGCTATTTTCCTATACCGATTAGCATTTTTAAATTAATCCACTGATAGTGAAAATCTGGCAAACCAGAGAATATTTATCGTAGAAAACAAATTATGACAATGTTACCAAGTTCACAGTTTTTCTTATTTTTCAGTGGATAGATAGATCGGTAGATAATCTTTTCTTCTATTCCTTATAATAGCAAAATAGCTACAAATTAAAAGGAAGAATAGAGAGTGGAACAGTGTCAGCAAATGTACAAAATATAATCTCAATACTTAAATACAGCATACTTAATTGATAAAATTTAAATTCATAGACTTAACAAAACACATTTGAGCGTTTATAAAGGATATACTTAACTATAGAACTACTGCGAAAAGTTAATATTGTCAGAAATAGTGTGAATTTAAATCACGTGAGCTCAAAAATAGATTTTCCGCACGAGATTTAAACCATATTTTTCCTGCAACTATGCGGAATTTACCCAAAAATGAATAGAGGACACATGCAAAATTCATTCATAAGTGCATGCCTTTAAACGACAGAAAAAAATCACTTAATAAACGAAGTAAAAGTTCCACTTTGTATTCAGTGGACGATTGTGTCGTGTTATAGATGACATGTCTGTCACTTTTCTAACATGTCATGTCATATTTGCAATAAATAAATCAAGTTGACTCATGATAACTGGTTTACTTTTACTGCCCAGCAGCAAAAATATTCCATCTACAAGTCTGCATATTTCATGTCTTTATCACACGCATTTCCCGAACCCATACTTGGGTATAATTTTGAAGAAAAATGTAGATAGCTGGTGACAAAATATGAAAGTCACAGGTTGTTTCTTCATAAAATAAAAAAAAATAAAATAAAATAAGCCTTTATTTCATTGACCAAAAGTACATGGCATGGAAAACGTCGGTAGGTTGCTGCCAGAAACAAAATGTCGATGGCCAAGCAAAGCAATCACATATACATAGGTACAGAGACAATAAATGTAAGTAAATACAGGAAACAAAACAGTATATATGATATAAAAAAACATCAACAATGTAGCCCTTAAAACTTAAAATTTAAAATTTTTAATTTAATTCACATATTAAAATTTTCCATTTGTAAATATTCTTAAGGAACACTGTTAATCAATACCCCAGACATATGCGTCTTAAACAGTGGTAAATTCATACTCCTAACACACAATGGTAACTTATTGAACAACCTTGTGCCCATGAAGAAGGGACTTTTCTCAAACAGAGTTAGGTTGTGTTCAGGAATAATTAAATTGTGATTATGTCTAGTATTGTAGCCATGGACGTCCCCCATGGACACAAAGTTGTTGATATTCCTCTTAACATAAATTAATATCTCCAATATATATATAGCTGGCAAAGTGAGAAGTCCATAACTTCTAAAAAGATCACGACAGGAATGTCTACACCTGACACCAGCAATATTTCGTACAGCTCTCTTTTGCATTTTGAATACCCTATGCATAGCTGAGGATGCACCCCCAGAAGATTATGCCATAGTTCAAACGGGATACAAACTGCGCAAAATAGTAGGATAACAAAGTATTCAAGTTAGACATTTTGTTTGATATTATTCACTAATTTGTTTTTGTTGTAAAAACAAAAAAAATCAAATTATAAATATTTTATTATGAAGAACCCTCGTATATATTAATAATTGTTGCTATAGCAACTAAAAAATATTTGGTTCTGATTGTTTATGTAACAGACGTTGCTTGACATATCGGTCTATAGTAAATTTTGATCTGTGTTTCCAATTTTACGATATCGACAATGAATTCATCAGATCAAGAACTTTGTAACAATCATTTGGATATGCTCCTTCCAATGTCAGTAATTTTGAATTTTCTGTAACAATTCGCGGCTAAGTATCCAAAAACAATTAATTTATTTTCTTACATTCGCAAACCTCAATATAATCTAGCACACCAATGGAATTATTTTTAATGTAATTGATTTGTCTACGCTACTGGACTGGAGGCATACAAGTATATATGGTTGCCGGTATCTTGAATTTAATGTGCATCTATTAATTTTACAGCCTTTCTTTAGTTTGTGACATAAATAGGTGCTTTGTTTTGACAGTTACATAATTCAGAATGATTGGTGAAGGAGATTTGATCGAGTTTTTCGCGGAATTTTCTAATTAGGAAGTGAATTCATGATTACTTAGTTGGTGGTATTTGAATTGACCTCGTATCGACTCGGGTATTGTAGGTTGATCTCGTGTCATCCTGCGGAAATGAGTTTTTATCAGTCTGGGTGAATAAAACCGATAGTTGCTAAAGCAGGAGTCCCTTTTCGATAGACCTTCAGGCCTAAAAGGTGTAAAGGCGGTGACGGAGGCGTCAACATGTTTTTTTAATTTCCCTGGAAATTGATAGCAGCTAGGCTGGATTATAATAATGTTTGACTCCATGGCATTTAGTATGGATTAGCCGACACTGAAGGAAGAGCCGACCAACAGTTAATTATTTGAGTGATGACGAGTTTTTTTTAGCAGCACGAGGACGCCATTTTGAGACGTCTGATGTTCGTTTTATTTTATTTCAGGCTCTTAATTCTACTTTGAAATTTACTCTTAACTCTACCTACTTATCTTTACTCTAATTTAACTCCAACTTTTAAGGGATCCTGAATTTGAACTGGTTCGAGTGATAGTACTAAATTTCAATTCATATGGGCAAATGAGGAGACTATAGGAGAGGATCGGGAGATTCCAGGACGCAGTTCAATTCCAATCGTAATCTGGTGGGTAGCAATGTAATTATTGTTCATTGGGAAGTGGAGATTAAATGGTCGGGATGACTCCATGGTTATGAAACCACTTTGCTGAAGAAGCGTTTGGGAGCCCTGAGCATTCTCGTCTGGAATAAGATAAGTGATCCTTTTTACCTTTTAGAAATGTTTGCACAATTCCTCATTATTTCATCTTTTTAAACAGAAAAACCAACATTTCAAGATTTAATTTTAAGTATCTTTACCGTATCTCATAGATTTATCTTACCTTTAACTTATCAGTGATTTATCTTGTACATTTATCTTATTGTACAGTTACCTTGCCGTATCTCAACACGAGATTATATATTCTTAACTTTAAGCCTCGTATCTTAGATTTTGATCTTATCAATTAAATCTTGAACATTTATCTTATTGTAAATTTATCTTACCATATCTCAAAACGAGATTATCTATCTTTAACTTTAAGCTTCGTTACTTGGATTTTGATTTGCTCAATCAAAATAATTATCTCTAGTGAGTACTATGTATTATAGAGATTGAATACTCATGTACATACTCAGTGTTAATCTTGGAATTTCCATTTGTAAATTTTTGTAAACTATTATTTCTTAATTATCTTTACTCTAGTTACATAACAAGTAGTGACATTATTTGGCTATATTTAAATTTTTCAAGGGTAAGCCTTAAATTTAATATAAATTGAATTTCTCTTAGAGAAGTCTGATAGATTTTGCAATTATTTCTCGATTGCGACAGATCTTCTAAATATTATAGGTAGTTGAAGTTCGATAGTTTAACATTGATTTTGCTCAATTCTGAATAATGTTTTGATCAGAATTACTTTGGAATTATGTAATGATATATTCTAGACTTATTAATGGGCTGATCGTAACTTATCAGAACCATTAATTTTAATGAGGGTCGTAAAGAAAATTTCATATACATTAATGATCTCATTATATTGTAATCTAGGATCAGTCTTGTTAAGTATTGATTATTCTATCTTACCTATACCGAATGTAATTATTGGTAGTTGGAATTCGGATGTAAATTTTGTAAAAGATACTCGGTAGAGTCAAAGATTATTATTAAAATTTGTGAGGGAAAGCATATCTTTTATTTCTTGTGTTTACATTCCTTACATTGGTGTCTTATTATGGATAATGTAATCTGACAATTTAGCTTATCTTTTCTTATCTTTCGGTCTACTTTAGATCTGGCGCCCACACTTAATTGATTTTTCAGAATTCGAACTCACACCCCTAGTGCCACCGCAATAAGACGTATCTGAGCAGCGACAGGGTAACTCTTACTTTTATTTATTCAAATAATTTCAATTAAAATCAGAACAACAATTTAAAAATTAAAAAATAAAAGAGAACGGTGGAAATGTTATAACTTCCCGAAAACATTTTAGCTGCAGCTAATAAAGCAAGTTTGAATTTGTTGTCCGTGAAGTGAAAAGAAATATATGAGTACCAATACTCCCATTTTATTGATTGGTGTAATACTAAAAAGGTAAAGACAACAAAAGGGGAAGTATTTTTAGCATATGTTTTTGGAAATGTAGAAATCCTGGAAACCAAACACTCTGTGATCCAAATATTCAATGATAAAAAGCATTTGTAAAGTTAAACAAGATTGGATATTGACAAATTTCATAAAATAACTGCCTTTGTGAAAGGCGAAATGTTGGATTTCGTACGAAAAAATCTAAATTTTTAGTTGAGTGAAGTACCCGATGAAATTTACCTGATGATTAAGTTATTAACGATTTTTTGATTGGATGGTGCCTGCAGAGGAGAGTAAATAACAAAAATCACCATCGACGATATAGAAGAAAAAAAAACTGATAACTGGCAATATCAAGAACTCCAAAAATCATTCCGCAAGATCCTTCGTGATATGTAAAGAAGCAAATAATGGGTATTTTTGAATGGATACAGAAAATATACAAACTTACGTCCAAAAGAAACTCCACATCGCCGATTATTTATACAGTTCAAACATGGAAAATATACTATCCAACCTGTAGGCATCAATTCAATAGGAAAAATAACGTCCGAAATCGCAGCCTATTTACACCTTCAAAATCCGGCTGTACACGGGTCACAGTTTTAGGCGGTGCTCAGCCAATTTTCTTGCCGATTGTGAAGAAGGTATATAAATATAAAACGTTTAGGAGAGTGGAAATCAATTTCTGTTGCTGAAGGGCACATGTAAGTCTCTTAATCCGAAAAAAGAAATGTTTAACAATATTCTTCATTTGAACGGTGCATCATCTTCAAAATGCAATTTAGAGCCATTAAGGTCTTGTCCAGATGTACCATCAGTAATCAGCAGCCACGATTGACGCCTGTTTCTGAAGAAACTTCTTTCCTATATTTGTTCCCCATATTGGAGCAATCTTCTTCCAAGAAGCAGTTAACTTCAACCCACATATTGGCTTCCGCAATTAACTTATATAACGCGACTAACCGTACATTTTCAATTAATATAATTAATAATAAGAAAGAAGATAATACTTCTCTTATTCCAATTTATTTGAATTCACTCTTGTTATGTTACTTTTGCTTCCGTTTATATTAATACACATTTAAGGGCATTAAAATTTCGATTTATTTCCATGAACTGGTAGAAAAAGTTTGTTCCTAATTTATGCGGAAAGTGACTTTCCCGCACTTGGCTGCTTGCCCGAACTACGCTTCCTGACGTTCGGGCAACGGCAGACGCGTGAGGGAAAGTGTCACTCTCCGCACTGGTTAAGCAAATAACTATTGCAGTGAGGGGATATATAATATAACCTGTTTTGCTTCTTCTTCTCGAACTGCTGGAGCAAACTGATCGAAAATTGAAGTGAGTCCCGCGAAATTACGATTTTTGAGAAGCTATACCTAAGTTTTGGAGTGTCCTAACTTGCAATAAAATCATCGTTAACATTTGTTCTAAAGGGCTAATTTGTCTTTATTAACTAATGCTGACATTTTTTTTCAGACATACCATGACCTGAAAGATATTCCCGATGTACACTCGTAGATACCTGTATTCCTCAAATTTCGAAATAATATTATTTCGTGCTTGTAGATTCATAGTGATATATTTTTATGTTAAAAACACGTTTAATTTTTAGTATATTATTAAAACAATCCTAGCTTTCTTTCATTTATGTCTCCAACTCCTAATAAGAATAAAAATTAAAAAATATTATATGAGGACGAAAAATCTTAATTTTAAAATTCTTGACAAAATGGCGAAGGTATATTATAAAAGATTGTGTTCAAAATTCGCCAGGGGGAAATTCTGAGGTAGTTAAGATACCGAATGGTGGGAGGATTCAAGAAAATAATGAATAATAACCTGTTTTGCTTCTACTTCTCGAACTACTGGAGCAAACTGATCAAAGTAAAAAAATTAAATGAGGACAAAAATCCTAATGACGAACGATAACGGAGAGCTAATGATTAACATTTGCACCTTCAACGAAATGCGAATTAATAACACGTTCTTCGATCACAAAAATCAATACAAGTACACATTCACTAATACCAGAGGATTTAAATCAATTATTGACTATATCGTCACTTCCAGGCGCCTTCACCCAAAACAAATTCTTGATGTCAGAACGCTGAACTCGGCTAATGTGGGAAGTGATCATAGCCTACTGCTTGCGAAGATCACTTTGGAGTTTACACCTAAAAACTGCCAGGGACCATCTCTTCAACAACATAGAATCACTATGGGACACATCGGTAAGAAAATTATATGAGAAAAGGCTCGAAGAAAAGATTGAACTTCTCAAGGCAGATGAACAAGACAGCATCAATATCAGCTGGGAAAAAAATAAAGAAAAACATCAAAGACGCTGCGAATGAGGCCTTACGAACGCGAATTTCGAGAGATAATAGAATCACAAAAACCCCTTGGTTCTGTCAAGAAATCCAGGAAAAATGTAAAGAGAAGAGAAAGGCATACCTAAATTATAGAACACTCAGAACACCGGAATCATATGAAGGATATAAAAGAATTAGAAACGAAACCACAACACGTGTAAGGCAGTTGAAAAATCAGCACTGGGAAATTTTTTCTAAACGAATGGAAAAGGACTTCTAGGGACTGCAAAAACAAATGTGGCGACTAATTCGAACACAAAGAAAAGAAGTCAATGAGCTGGTGGAAACAAACCACATAACCAACGAAAAGTGGATACATTACCTTAGTGAGCTTTTCAGAGCGAACAATGCCAAGATCGAATTGAGAACACCCGAGGTAGTTCTAAGCGAGAGTATACAGATTGAAACCATAGATATCATTACAGCACTTCAGAAACTTAAGAACAGAAAAAGCCCAGGACAAGATGGCATCCCGAATGAGCTACTTAAATACGGTGGCCAGCGCCTCACAGAGGAGTTGACAAAGTTGATTCAAAAAATTCTTTGTCATCACAAAATACCGGACGAATGGCGCATTAGTACAACCATTCTTTTGTTCAAAAAGGAAGACAAAAAACAACCGTCGAACTGCAGAGGAATAAATCTCTTAAACACCACCCTTAAACTAACAACAAGGGTAATAACGAATAAAATTAACAGCCTTACATCATTGGCAGACGAGCAACAAGGCTTCAGGTCAGGAAGGTCATGCACGGATGCGATATTCGTCATAAGACAGATGACAGAAAAGTCCATAGAATACAATAAACCGGCATATATGTGCTTTATCGATCTACAAAAGGCATTCGATTGTGTACAATTGAGAGATGTCGTGCATCTTCTATATAATAGGCAAATTCCTCACAACATTATTAAAACAATAGAAGATGTATACACAGCGAATCAAATCCGAGCTAAAATAAACGGAAACCTCAGCGAGCTAATACCTGTGGGACGTGGTATCCGACAAGGGGACTCCCTGAGTCCTCTTTTGTTTAACATCATAATGGACGAGATAATAAATGCTGTGCGTTCGTTGAATGGATATAAGATGAGAGATCGGGATGTTAACATTCTTTGCTACGCTGACGATGCAGCTCTGCTGGCAGAAAGTGAAGACGATCTGCAGCGATTGTTACACCGATTCAACTGCACCGCAAAATCATTCAACATGACCATATCAGCTCCAAAAACAAAATGTATGACGACATCAAGGATACCACTGAGATGTAAACTGGAAATTGATGGGAATGTTGTACAGCAGGAAATGAAGTTTAAGTATCTCGGCATATCAATTTCGGGATATGGTGATATCGAGGCCGAAGTAAGGGAACAAACACTGAAAGCAGCAAGAATAGCAGAATGCCTGAACGACACGATATGGCGAAACAGAAATATCGGAACAGAAACCAAGTCCAGAATATATAAGTCAGTTATCAGACCAAATATGACATATACAGCTGAAACCCGGCCCGATACATCGAAAACTAAACAACTTCTGGAAACAACTGAAATGAGGGTACTACGTAGGATAACTGGCAAAATAATGTATCTCAGAGAGAGGAGTGAAAATACACGAAGAATGTGCAGGGTAGAGAACATAAATGGCTGGGTGCTGAGCAGGAAGGTGGAATGAAACGAGCATATTGACAGAATGGATGACCGGAGAATTGTAAGGCTTACGCGTGACAAATCACCACTGGGTCGTAGGAGCGCGGGACGCCCCCGAAAGAGATGAAGCGATAACTTGACTGCACGGTAGACAGAATGATCAGAAGAAAACAGGCGTGTCTAAACTAAAGTAGGAAGAAGAAGAAAAATCCTAATTTAAAAAATTTTTGACAAAGTGGCGATATTTCATGAACTGGTAGAAAAAGCTTTTTCCTAATTTATGCGGAAAGTGTCTTTCCTGCACTTGGCTGCTTGCCCGAACTCCGGTTCGTGACGTTCGGGCAACGGCAGACGCGTGAGGGAAAGTGTCACTCTCCGCACTGGTTAAGCAAATAACTATTGCAGTGACGGGATATAAAAAAAAATTAAGTGCCTCAGCTTTATAAGCACACAACTGACATGCAACTTCCGAAAGATATTAGGAATTGAAATTTTATTTTTTTTTAAGCTTTTTTCTATTAAAAATTTTTTTGCAATTTTTTTCATAACGCATTATTTTCTTTCCATTTTTTCCATCCCCGGCCTCGTAGCTCAACTCCTTCGCTTTTTTTCGCCGAAAACCGCGTTTCTCTAGATTTTTTTTTATTAATTTTTCTTTCTAATTTCATTTTATAATACTTTTATTAACTTTCCGAACAATTATGTACCTTTTTTTCAATTTTTTTCCCGTTTTTTTTTTTTCGAATATTATTGGGTATCCGGGATGGTGGTAGGTGGGGTTATAATTTTCCCTCTGATAACCCCGTGGAAAGGGGACATCATTTGTTAGATTTTCGATCCGAGGCTCCGTTGCAGAGATATCGACGAAAAAACGGTTTTTTTCACCAATATCCCTCCTTAAATTGGAGCTCCGGTCTCCCCATATGGTCAAAGGTAGCTCCCAATGAAGCGCACCTACCATATAAATGTCGACGCCGCGCCGCCGCCGTAGCTCTTCCCGTTCTCCGAAATTAATTATTTTACTTTTTCCTTCTACCCCCACTTCTTGCCGAACGGGGAGGGGTACGGGGTCGAGTTTTTGTCCAGGATCCTCATTTTATCCAGCTACATGTCTTGAAAATTTCAGCCCTCTAGCTATATTAGAACATGCTGCATTAAAGTGTTTCACTTTGATTTCCGTTTCATTTGATTTTCATTTCTTCGGACTTACCGTGGCGTCGCGCGTCGCTAAGAAGTTTCACTTCAAAAATAAAAAATGAATTACTAAAATAATTAATTTTGGGAGAACGGGAAGAGCTATAGGGTCGAAATTTTTATGGTAGGTGTGCCTCTTGGGGGACCTGGGCCTTAATTAAAGGGGGATTTTGAAGAAAAAAACCGTTTTTTTTGCTGGTAATTCCTGAATTACTTACGTAATCACTTCGCAGTAGACTGACCGGTCTTTAGTGCCAAAGCAAACGTCGAGCCAAGGAAAATCTAGGTAGAACTCCCTTAGACTGTCCCAGTTTGCAGAATTGTCATGCTAGATTTTGCGTGGCAATGGTGGATCCTTCTGTAGAAGTGGTAATTCACAAACCGTTGTGATAAGTTTGTGGTCGGAAGTACCTAATGGCGGACCAACTGTAATTATGTACTGGTCAGGATTGGTGGTTAGAAAAAGATCAAGGAGGGCGGCGAATTCGCCCCTCTCTGAGATTCGAGCTGGTTCGTCTACAAGTTGAGTAAGCCCGCAACTGATGGTAAATGCCTCAGCTTCTCTACCTTTGTTGTCGGTCTTGTTGTGATGTTTGAGCCAGTTGGTGCTATCTCCCAGAACGATTATTTCTGAATTGGGGTGATGAACCTGTATTGAGTCAAAAGTGGTAGCTAGTCTTGTAAAAAAGCTTTGGTAGGCTTTATCGCTCGGGGCGAGACAACATATAAACTTGGCTACCCCTTTGGCGGTGAACTTGAGCTGCATGAGGTCAAGGTTTTTCGGTTCGAGTGTTTCCTCGCGGTGATAATACCTGTTTTCTTATTACATTTAAAAACTAGGGATGCAATTGTCACAAATTCATTAGTATTTCCTCACGAACAATAACGTACCGTATCTCACTCCCAGTTTTTTTTTTTAAATTACTATATTTACTGCTATCTTGCCACATTCTTTTGTCCCCACTTTTGCTAAAATCCTACGTCTCATCTAGAAAAACCGGTTTATAGGTATATGTTTTCTTTCTTAGCAACTTGATATTTATTTAAAAATAAAATTATTCTATTTGATTCCTGGCATTTCCAATAAATGTTTTCTTCCGTCCTGCTTCTTGAAGCTGAAGCCCATTTTCTTAACTGCCAAATACAACGAACTGTTTGGTATCTTAGTTTCTCGTGATTCTTCAATAAATTGCCAGTAAATAGTTTCTAAAGATTTGAAGTTCTTTTCGGTCATACATTTTGTAAATTACTTCGCTTAATTAATGCAGAGTATTCTTCGTAATTTGAGTTTTGCTCCAGACATATTCCTTTTAAATTCTAAATCCGGTCCTGTGTTTGGATCCTCTAGGTTGTACAATGTGCTTGGTCGATCTTTTAGGGCTTCGGGCGCTTTTTGAATTGCCTTAAATCGAGATCCTAAATCATAACTTACTACATTAAGCAGAGATTCACGACTTGACTTGATTTTCAAGCTACTTGACTTGACTTGATTTGATATCAAGTCAAGATCAAGTCCAGTATTTGTTTTTAAATTCAAGTCAAGTCAAGTAGCTACACATCAAGTAACTTGAAAATCAAGTTTTTCAAGCTAACTACTTGATTTTTCTTGAAAAAAAAGTACTTTTTTGATATTAATCAGATTAACTGCTAAAATGGAATAACAATAAAAACCGATGTATATATATAGATTTAATCCTTTATTTAAAAAACATCTAAAAACGAAAACTCTAACAAACTCAGTTTAATAATTAATGAAATAATATGAAATAAAAACACGAAATATTCTGAATTCTGACAATAAAACAATAGAAAAACTACAAACATGAAAATAAATATCTAATATAAATCTTTAATATCCTCATTTGCCATCCATGATTTGAGACACATAAGGCTTCTAACGGAGTTATCGCCTAATCGATTTCTTGTTTTGGCAGCTCTAGAAAACTGCCTTTCAACTGGAGCTGAAGAAGCTGGCGTTGCCAAAAAGTCTTTGGCCATTGCGGCAAGGTTTGGAAAAATGCATTCGTGTCTCTTCCACCATTCTAAAATATCTTCAGTACTGTCAGCTCTTGGGTCAGAAATATATTTGTCGATTTCGTAACGCCAGGCCATATCGTCGTCTGCATTATGGGCAGGTTTTCTATTAAACAAACTTAGTAGATCTATTTCAAACTTTTCGACACTACTATTTTTACTAGGGTTTGAAGATGCTGCTACTTGAAGTGATGGTTCAGAAATTTGCAGAGAGTCAGCCCTAAAATATTGTGCTTTAAAAATATCTTCAAAATGTTTAATTGCTTCTATCTGCAACTCTTTTCCTCAACTTGTATTGGAGAATGTTTCCACTTTATGTCGGGGGTCTAAAATCAGGACAACACAGTACATCCAGTTAGTTCGTTCGTAATGTTTAATGATTTTGTCTCTTGCCGCTTGAATACGATTCTAGTCTATCTAGCAACATATTAATGACGATTATTACCATGGGTAAAGTAGCATATGATTCACCTTCTTAAATTATGGAAATACTCTTAAAAACATTAAGGTACTGGCAAATTCGTTCAATTAACGACCTTTCTGTGTCGGTTGGCTTTAAAGTTTTTAAATTTTCTACATTATCACAAAGGATGTTAAGTGCGTTTCTCATATTTAGACTCCATCTTAACATGTCGAACGTGGAGTTCCACCTTGTTATGACATCAAGTTTTGGCATAGTAAATTTCAGGTTTAAAGTGGTGCAACATTTGTCAAAATCTTCACGTAAATGTTCAGAGTTTTTTAATTTTTTAGCAAGAGAATGGATTTTTCTTACAGAAGAGAGCGGAACTTGGCAGTCATCATCATCATCATCATCATCATCTGAGATATCTGTCAAAATGTTGGAGGTTTCTTCAACCTCAGAATCAAGGATTTTCATAAAATCTCTAGCTGCCAAGTTTAAGATGTGTGCAAAACATACAAAGTGTATCGTAAAATTGTAATACTTCGAAAAATAGCATTGCAGTTGCATTACCAGTATGTTGCCCATATGCTGGCACAAAATCTAGAAGGATACAATGAAGTTTTCAATTTTTATCGATAAAATGGGCGGTAATACCATAGTACCCTTTCATATTAAAAGAAGACCATCCATTGATTGTGAACGAGATTTTTTAATTGCATGTTTTCAAAAATGACTTAATTGTTTGCTGTGCTGCTGCAAATGTTTTTAATGTCAAAGATTTCATTTGATTCCGACCAGGCAGAGTTGCCTTTGGAATTAGGAATTTGTACATTTTTCCACTTATAGCATCTTCAAAAAAGTTGAAAGGGAGATACTTCTGTGCTATATATTCCACAAGTAGTTTTTGAAATTTGTCTTGTTGGAAGTTTTCTGAACAACTAGTGAGTAGTCCTCAAAATAAACAAAACTTTTAAATGAAAAAGTAAGTATTTTTTTTGAAATGCCCTGTATAAAAATTTATAGCATGTCCCGCAATTTTGAATAGAATGTCTTAAAGGCAATATAGATTTTTGTAAATATACACTGATGAGTTTTATTGATGCAGGGTGTCCAAAAACTGCTGCACCGACTTCAAAATCAGAATTTTAAATGAGACATCATTACACAATTATATTATCAAACAAAATTTATGTTATATGATAAAAAAGCGGTTCTGAAGTAGATGTCGACAGTAGTTCTTATATTTAAAAAACTTTTAGAATTGTTATTAGAAAGTTGTAATTTTTTCCGTTCAAGATCCGCCTTTTATTTAATATTTTGATATCTCGCCTATCTTGGTATTTATTAATAATTTATTAAACCTTTTTAATATAGAATAACTTTTAAAATCAAGGCACCTATAATAATAATAATAAACATTATAAAACTATAAGTGTGGCTTAAAATGAACTGATCCGGATTTTGAAAAAAATAGCTTTTTAAGGTGTTTTTGGGGATCAAGGAATCCAAATTAAGCATTTTTTTCTAGCATATCATTCTTAATCTATTTTTTTAAAGCTTTTTCAAGAAGGGATAAAGTTAGAGAAAAACAAAAGAAAGATTCGTGATTCTTGATCCCGAAATCATATAAAACGATAACAAACTCGAGTTTTTATGATCCAGATTAAAATTGATCATTTTTGTTCAATTAAAATGAACTGATCCGAATTTTGAAAAAAATAACTTCTTAAGGGGTTTTCGTTATCAAGAAATCCAAATTAGGCATTTGCTTTTTTTTTCTAGCATGATTCCTTTATGTGTTTTTTAAAGATTTTTCAAAAAGGGATGAAGTTGGAAAAAACAAATGAAGGATACTGGTGCAGCTCTTTTCGGACATCCTGTATAAATAAAATTCTAATAGGTAATTTAGTTTTTTTTGATTGCCAAGAATCTTTTATATAATTATTTTTTCTACACCCTGTAGTTTTTGAGGAAGAGGTATGCATACGCCCCTAATAAAATGCCCACCCTGTACAGCTGAAATCTAATTATTATCAATTTTTTACCTTCTCAAGCCAATTTGTAATTGTGCTACGCCTATTCGAACTGGCAGATGTGGGCTGGATCTACCAAAAATGTTTTCGTAGACCCTAGTGTGTGTAGCTTGCAAATGCCTCCTTAGTGAAGATGTTCTACAGTTTTTCATTTTTAAAACTGTATTTTTTACGACACATAGGGTACATTTGCCTTGTTTGTCACTATTTTTCTTACTCTTAGGATCCTGCTCGATTATGAAATAATCCTTAATTTTATTCGTTTTATTAGATACACTTTTATTAGCTTTAACTCGTTTTGCCTTTGGTGGCGCCGACCCTGCACTTTCTTCTTCTGGTTCGGTGTCATAGGATTCTGACACTTTTTCATCTACGATATATTCTGAGCCGCTGCTTTGAAAAGGTTCCGACTCCATTTCTGACAAATCACTTCTTAAGTCAGACATAATAATCCTTTTGCGGTCGCCGTTTATCCTTGAACAACGCTGCTCTACTAATAGCACGAGTACGTCGTCATCGAGTGCCTACTTGCTGTGTGAATCCCCTATTTAATCTCGGTGAATCCCCTATTTTAACGCTTCGATGCGCATTTCACAGATCACTATCAAGTAATATCAAGTAGTTTGATTTTACTTGATATCAAGTCAAGTATGTAGTTCAGTCCGAAAATCAAGTCAAGTCAAATATAAAATTTTCAAAAGCTTGAGTTTTCAAGTCAAGTCAAGTCTTTAAGAAAAAATTCAAGCTACTTCTCTTGATGAATCTCTAACATTAAGCATCAGATTTTTTGGATTCATCGAAATATCGCATTTAGGTAGTGTATTTTTGCGTTATTTAACGACATTAACAGACATCAAACTTTTGACGTAACATCTAATTAGTAATCGACGTTCATTTTTGTTGCTAATTTTCTGTTTCACCCGATTAACGATTGATAAATAAGGATGGAGTTATTCCAAATGGGTCTGTGATTGTAAATAGTCTATTACGCAAAAATCCTTGTTACATTTAAAAAGGCATATGAGAAACTGCCATTTTCATATATCAATATATTAAGGCGAATCTACTATAATGATGTGTTAATAAGGCTAAATATTATACCTAATATTTAACCCACTCTAATAAAGGGAGAAGATCTACAAACAAAAACTACTTTCACTGAGATATATACGTATCATAATTTCTGTAATATAGTCTTATGTTTCTTCGTATAAATTATTCGTTTGACCTAAATTAACATAAGTCATACGAAAACTCCCATTCTAAATAGTGTGAAGGTCTCAATCACTGTTTCTAATTTGACTGACCACGCCCGAAATATTTACAATACGCTGATAACCACTCGTTTTAAGAGATGATTTATTTAAAATAGATTTATCTACTTGCAGATCCAAGGTCCGTTTTTTAAAATTTCGAAGGTTTATGGTTACGTAGATGGATGGGATACTCGTTGTCTCGTTTAAATCCTCTAAAATGATTATTCGTTCGTCACGTATTTTCTGCTTTGTTAGTTTTAATTTATTTATAAAGAATAACTACGATGTTAGCATATTATTATATAGGTATATGAAAATGATATTTTACAGTAACCATAAGAGCTATTTATATACCAAGGGCGTTACTAAGATGATTACGCCTGGAGAGAGACTATCCAGCCCAAAGGTATATGACTCAAGGGGCCTAGTAATATCAGTGGCGCATACAACTTTTTATTTTTCACTTCACACAAAAAAAAGCAAGAGCATATAACGTGTACATATTATGAATCTTGTTAGTCGTTCAGTGCCTAAGATAATTGATAATTGAGTCATATTGTAAAATATGCTACAATTTCACTAATTTTACACAAGAAATAATAGTAACTATAGAACTTCAAGTCTGTATCCTTATTACCTTTTTTTTGAAAATCATTGAGAGATATTGGGTGATCACCAAGCGTGATGGTGGGATTTTTCGAGATTAATTAATAAACTTTCCTATGTGAGCAATACTGTCTTCGCATAAAATCTTACTGGAAAACTGATATGCTAAAAATTGTGATAATAAAATGATAATTTACTTATGGTCTTAAAAGTCTTCTTATAGCCCTTATTGAGTATATTTGCTTGTGGTGATCCTATTTGCTCTTCCAGGGTGCGTAGCTCAGAGCGTGATTAATAGAATAATAACTCGCTGACTTTAAAACAAATGTAGGTACGTATATTGATGCCCAGTTTTAGCATAAATTGACGTAGGCACCTATGTTGATAACCTATGTTCATGTTCAGAAGCGCGTGAAGCTCATGACCATTCATTGAGGACTGACTGGACGTGACCTATTTGGTTTCCTTGAGGCAAGTTGAGGTTCCCTTGAGAGTACTTTTAGCTTCTGTTGAATTACCTTATATTGATATGCGTAATTCGGTTTCACTTTAATTTAGGTTCACTTTACTTTGACTATCTGTTTACTTTTTCACTGACGTAACTTAGGGAGGTGTGAACTTGGTGCCAGTAAGCGTTTGCTGTTGAGGTACTACAAACTGGACCAAGAGTGGAGGGTTTGAACTTGTTACCAGTAAGCGTTTGCCGTTGAGGTACTACGAACTGGACCAAGTTGTCATTTACTCGGTTCGCTCGCTCTTTTGTACTAAAATTTATTGAAAGTTTACTGATTATTTTTAAAACATGTTTAAATAACGTGTATAATAATTATCTTTCAAGATCAAGTATCAAGTTCAAACTTTAGACTGAGTTTTCTTTTTTTTATACTAGAATCTTTTAGTAAACAATATCCAATGAGGCTTTTACACTGGCAAGAACCGCAGGGCCGGATTAACCATTGAAGAGGCCCTAGGCTAAAAAAAATCTTAGGGCCCCCTATCCAGAGCATTCATCATATTTTATGGTAGGGTAGACATTTTTTTTGATAAACTAAAATGTGAATCAGCAACAAAAATAGTTTTTAAAGATATATATAATAATAATATCTTGATTTAAAAAATACGTTTTTATTTTAAAAAAGGACATAAAAAATCAATGAATATTTTAAAATATTAACACAAAACATTTTCGTAAAAAAAAGAGAATATAATTAGATAGTGTTGTGTACTCAAATGAATGCTCGTTTTCGTGATTTTTGGGTCGTAAAACTCTCAATAATATTTTCAGTAGGAATTTTATTGAGAATTTTGTTATCATGCTTTTGTAGATCTATTACTAGGGGTGGGGGTACAGCGATCTTTATACGAGAGGTCCTTCTTGAACATCTCAAATTTGTAAATTGTAGTAATTTTGATACTATGTTGGTAGAGGGAGATTTTGAGTTTTCACTAACTTATAATAAGGAACTTAATGTTTATCTTTTGTGTGTATATAGGTCAAGCTCAAGTCATAATATTGAACAGTTTTTAAAAAGACTGGAAACTTTATTATTTCAATTTTCACCTAGTTCAAAAATTATAATAACTGGGGATCTAAATATTGACTATTGTGATATAAATTCGAGACATACTAGTGATCTAATGGATTTATTTAAGTCTTTGAATTTTAAGCTTTTGGTGGAAGGTCCAACCCGCATTACTGCAACTTCTAGCACTCTAATAGATTACTTTTGTTTAAATTTTTATGAAAATGTTGAGTGTGAAGCCACTGTTCTGCTTTCAGGTTTGTCTGATCATGAAGCTATCATAGCACAAGTAGCATTTCAAATTATAAAAAGGGAAAAAAAAATAATAAAAGAATGAGGATATACAGCGGAGGTAACTTTAATAGATTTGTGCATCAATGCCAGGAGACTGATTGGATATCAATAATTGAAATAACTGATGCTCTGAACAATTTTAATACAAAATTAGTTTATATGTTTAACAAAAATTTCCCCCTAAAATCTATAAAACTCAAAAGCAAAAAACCATGGGTTACTAGAGGTGTAAAAATAGCTTCAAAAAATTTGAAAGTTTGCATACAATTAGTTTGCAACAAGTTTTTCCAAACACCATTTATAATGACATACTTCAATAAATATAAAATGATCTACAGAAAATTAATAAATCTTGCAAAAAGAAATTATTATAATGGTAGAATTGATAAGGCTAAAAATAAACCAAAGGAAATATGGAGCTTGGTAAATGATTTGAGATGTACTAATACTAGCTCTAATGGCAATCTTGATATTGATGTGAACGGTTTTAAACACTTTTTTCTTCAAACGTCAGTAAATCCGTCATTACTCGACTGTGTAGGCGACCGTGAAGTTTCGTTTTTTCTCCGCCGGAGCTTTACTTTTCACTTTTCCACCGGCGGAGGTAAAAGTGTTGTCATAGCAACATAGATACAATACAAACAAACAACAAAATGAGCGTCAACAACCCAAGAGTTATTAAACTAAATTTTGTATTTATCACTCAATTTGTGACTGCATTTCTAAAAACACTAATTTAGGAACAAATTGGTTATTATTTAATCGAACTTACTCAATAACTGCTTATCAATACGGAATTAAAATGCAATCGAAGACGCAATTCTAAAAATATAATTATTGTTGACAGTGTCCACTGACAGCTTTAGGTTTCATTACTATAGCAACAACCTGTGCCTATTCACCGATACCGCACCGGTCTAAGCCGCCTTGCGAACCCACTTATCTTTAATAATAATTATTATTACTATTAAAAAGAGACGTTTTTGCATTAATTTGTCGACATTTGAAGAAAAAACAGCATATTTTATTTGGAGGAAAAGTTACTTTTCATGGCTTGCTCTCTATTACCAGCCGAACGGAGTGAGCGCGCCATGAAAAGTATTACTTTTCCTCCATATAAAATAATATACTATTATTGTTCGATTGCAGAAAATTTGACATGTCATATTTCATCAAACTTTGATCCTCTGACTTACCTGCGAAATATTTCTTCAATAAACTCTTTTACTCTTTTTCATACAGATATTAATGAAATTAAAAGAATATTCAGTCAAATACAAAATAAAAGCTCTTCAGGTATTGATAACATTTCATTAAAAGTATTTAAGAGGTTGCCTGATTATGTATTAAGTGCTCTTGTGATGGCAATATTGGCAATAAATAAGTCCTTTGACACGGGCATTTTTCCTGATTGCTTAAAAACTGCCTTGGTAATGCCACTATTTAAGAATGGTAATGTTTTGGATCCATCTTGTTATCGCCCCATTTCGCTTCTGCGACAATGTTGTCAAAAATAATTGAAATAATCTTTAAATCGAGAATGGTCGACTACCTTCAAAAATACAAATTGCTGAATGCTTCACAATTTGGATGTCAGAACAGAAGGGTACCTGTGATGCAATTTTTAACTTCCTTGAAAGGGTGTATCTTGGATTCAATCAGGGAGAGATGGCCGCGGCAATGTTTTGCGATTTTTAAAGGCTTTTGATTGTGTGGATCGGGGAATATTGCTGCGGAAGCTTTTCCATTATGGTTTTAGAGGTATGCCTTTGAAATGGTTAGAATCATACTTCACTAATAGGAAACAATACATTAAAGGATTAAATGGTTTGTCATCAGATCAGAGCATTGAGCATGGGGTTCCTCAAGGCTCAGTGCTCGGTCCATTTTTGTTTCTTATATGCATCAATGACCTAACATCCATCAGCATTAATGGATCATTTACATTATTTGCTGATGATACATCAATATTAGGCTAGGAAGAGATTGATATTTTGAGGGATACCATCAATCACGACATTGGGGCAGTGATGGACTGGTGCGATAGCAACAGGCTAGTGTTTAATATATCTAAAACCAACATTTTATCATTTAAGTGTCCTGTGATGGATGTGACCCTCAATGATATTCCAATAAATAATAAAGAAAACTATAAATTTCTTGGTTTCATTATTGATACCAGGTTAAAATTTGAGGATCACATACATAACATGAGGAAAAAGTTAGCTTCTGCATGCTACGCTATAAGGGTTGTAAAAAATGATTTGGGTCAGGATTTGACTAGAGGAATATACTTTGCCTTGGTGGAATCTCATTTAAAATATGGTATTCAATTTTGGGGTTTTACCAGCAGTCAGCTCATTCAGCCTATTTTTGTACTTCAAAAGCGGGCCATGCGATACTCGTGTGGGGTTGGTCCCAGAGAGCATTGTAGACTTCTGTTTGTTCATGAGAGGAGTCTGACATTGACCTGCATATTTATTCTTATGACAGTGAATATGGTTCACAGAAAATATAAATCATTGGGTAACAGTGCTGCAAGAGTTACCAGATTCAACAACGATAACTTAGGCCTTCTTATACCAAGATATGCTTTAACGAAAAAATCTATTATCTATGAAGGTATTAGAATGTTTAATCACTTACCTCTGGAACTTAAAAACTTGCAATGTTCTAAATATTTCAATAAGAGAGTGAAGAAACTTTTACTAAGCAAGGCATATTATTCTGTTGATGAATTCTTTGCTGACAGACTATAATGCCAATTTTATTTGTTTTCTTGAAATTTTGTTAATATTGTGTATATTTTAATAACCCTGTTGCATTTTATTGTTATTTTTGTGTATAATTTAAGTGTATTGTGTATTATGCATTTTATTGTTTGTCTGTCTACTATGCTTTATTTTTTGTTTTTGTAGTTATTTTATTCAAACTCTTGTTGAGAACTGCTCTATATTAGTCGAGATATTAGTGTTAGCAAGGACTTTGTTTTTATTTAATTTTTTAATTTTTTTTTTATATTTTATTTATATTGTCAGCTTTGTCAATGAGGGTCACAACCCTTTGTACAATAAAGCATTTTTTTTTTCTAGAGATCGTGTTCTATGGCCAACAAAGAAAGTTTATTAGTTGTTTCATCACCTAATGAATTTATTTTATGACTTTTTACCCTTTCTAATGTAGAAAATGATCTCTCGCCACTACAGTTAGTTACTGCCATGGTTAAAAATATCCTTAACGTAATATCTACGTTTGGAAAACTACATGTTTAATTTTTTTGTTTTATAAACTTGAACATTTTCCTTGGATTGGTAATTTCCGAATTAATTTCTGAGATAAAATATCTAAAACGAACACATTCGGCTCCTAAACTTTGGTCTAAATCATTTGGATAGTGCTATTGGAGCACATTTGCCTGTAATATAATATTCTCTTCAGAATAATTTTCTAAATATAAAAACCCAAACATATTTGAAACGTTAAGATAAGCAGTTTGTCGCTTCTTGAGTTCCCCAAGAATGTTATCGATTATAAACTATTGGGCTGGGTAATATCGTTTTCGATGACTTCTAATGATTCTTTAAACGCAGAAAGCCCTAAAATAATTGCTTTACAAGAATTTTCTGGAACGAGAGCATTGGGAATTTTATTGAGTTCCTCTGTCATTATTTGCCACCTATGTGTGGAAGCTGAAAAAAAAATTATAAATTTCTTCTAAGAACATAAAAAATTAAAATGAAATACGTGGCCATATTACAACACTCAGTCGCACAAGTTCCTACCAAGTTAAGAGAGTGTGCCGCACATGGAACAAATAATACTAGAGGATTCTTTTTTTTAATGAGAGTTTGCAATCCTGAATGTTGACCGGACATATTATTAGCATTATCATAAGACTGTCCCCTACAGTCTTGAATATTTACTTTTTCTTAATTAATTTGAGATTCAAGATTCAAGGGCCCCC
>MU189826.1:27963-48513 GCA_016904865.1 Pissodes strobi | reverse complement strand
CAAAAACGTCTCTTTTTAATAGTAATAATAATTATTATTAAAGATAAGTGGGTTCGCAAGGCGGCTTAGACCGGTGCGATGTCGGTGAATAGGCTCAGGTTGTTGCTATAGTATTGTAACATAAAGCTGTCAGTGGACACTGTCAACAATAATTATATTTTTAAAATTGCGTTTTCGATTGCATTTTAATTCCGTATTGATAAGCAGTTATTGAGTAAGTTCGATTAAATAATAACCAATTTGTTCCTAAATTAGTGATTTTTAGAAATGCAGTCACAAATTGAGTGATAAATACAAATTTTAGTTTAATAACTCTTGAGTTGTTGACGCTTATTTTGATGTTTGTTTGTATTGTATCTATGTTGCTATGACAACACTTTTACCTCCGCCGGCGGAAAAGTGAAAAGTAAAGCTCCGGCGGAGGAAAAACGAAACTTCACTGCCGCCTACACAGTCGAGCAATGACGGATTTACTGACGTTTGAAGAAAAAAATATTTCTCATACCATTGTGAGATGCATATTGAGAAAATTTAAGCGAACTGGCTCGGTTGAAAATACTTTTAAAACACAATATGTGAAGTGGCAAGTGATTGCAGACCAAGAATGTGATGCTTGATGTTGTTGAAAATAAAATAACATCGGTGGCATAAATTGCCAATGGGACTGGCACTAAGGAAACAACTGTACGATGAATTTTGAAGGAAATTAAGTTTGGACCCTACAGACCAAAGTTTATTAGCACTTTAAAAAAGCGCTTTTTTGGCAAGATTCGACCTCTGCGCTTGTATTCAAGGAGAAATGGTAGATAATGAATATTTTACTTTGCAGCAAGATGGCGCTTCAGCCAATAGAATCATCGACGTGAAAAACCTATTAAAAAAATCTTTTAGATAGGAAGATTTTCGCAATACCCTTGGCACGAATTCTCCAGCTTTGACGCCCCTAGGTTTTTTCTGGGGATATTTGAAACAAAACGTTTGTATGATATCCATTTTATTAAAATTTATTTTTATTTTTTTGGCAGCTAAACAAAAAAAACCAAAACAAAACGATTCTATTTTTTAAAGGTGTGGCGTTCTTCATCCACCGAATCACAGGTGGCAGCACCAACCAATAATCAGCCAACATCTTACCGCAGACTCACTATGCCTTCTCACTTCAAATAATAGTTCCATATATGAACAAGCCATACCCCGGCGTATAAGGCAGGGTCTACCGACGCCTTACTGACGAGTCCAATAGGTAGACCCAGGTCGAAACGCAAAGACGGTGCAAACTGCGCCAAAGTTGTGACCCCGACGTGATATGAACACGCACGAGCACTAGGCCGCAACATGGATCGCCTTTCCCTTTCTGTTACGAGACTACCGACTCACTGGTACATTTCTCGGCAACATTTGCACATTTCTCATTCTGCCACGAGACTACCGACTCACTGGTATAGTTCTCGGCAACATTGGCACATCCATCATCTCTCTCGCCTTGCTCCGCCTTCAATCAATCAATTCGTCCCTCGTTTCCAGTCTACACCCATCTCTATCTCTCTCATCATACAACCCGTTCAACGTTGTCACTGCGAGGGGAGTATTGTGGCGGTCTTCATCCACCGACTCACAGGTGGCAGCACCAACCAATAATCAGCCAACATCTTACCGCAGACTCACGATGCCTTCTCACTTCAAATAATAGTTCCATATATGAACAAGCCATACCCCGGCGTATAAGGCAGGCTCTACCGACGCCTTACTGACGAGTCCAATAGGTAGACCCGGGACGAAACGCAAAAACGGTGCAACACTGCGCCAAAAAGGTGTATGGCCAAACGTCCCTTTCGTCATGTGGATCACTTGGAAAATATAATTAGGACAGAGTGCAAATAACATCGAGTAGATGCACTCAGCAAAAATCGTTTGATGTTTCTGGATCAAACGCAAAAGCCGCAGCACGGTAAAGAATTAGTTTTTACTCTACCTGCAGCAGCGAGCAGTCTGTGAGGGGAGATTCCAAAAGTATTACCGGATGCAAAATTATTTCCTTGGTTATTATTTGATACATGATATTTCAAAGAGCGATTAAAGTAATTTTTAATACGTGATTCAAATGAATAAAACTATGTAACAAAGTTATACAAAATAGTAACGTATACTAAATTCAAAAACATTATAAATAAAGGTAATACCAATTAAAATAATTTATTTGACAGTTTTTAACTTGATTTGTCTACTAAAAACATGCATAAAGCAGAAGGTTCAAAATACCTGACAAATATTGTGGGAATTTAAATATAAAAAAGGACATATTAAGCTAGTAAACTACATTTATAGCTTCTTAAAGGTCTTAACACTGCATTACTCGCGCTACGAGTATTTTTCTCACATTTTCTGCGAAATTGTCAGTTTTCGGAGTTGGCTTTGCGAGCGGAGCTGTCCTCCACTCTAGCTGACTTATTTGGCGCCCTCTTTATCATGGCCAATTAATCGGGTGCATTTCTCAAGTGATTGGCTGCATTTGTGAGCATTTCTGTCATCGCGCTACGTCTGCCGTAGTACTTTTAACATTGAAAATGTTTCTATTTTCCTGTTATGGGTCATCAAATTGCGAAAAAGTGCATGCTACATTTGCTACACATGACGTCATATGCGTGATGAACTACTAACCCAAACTAATCAAAAGCATCAAAAAGGATTAAAATGTATCGAAACAGATTAAAAAAATTAAAGTATGTTAAAACTAATTCGAATTAACCGAACTTTTGCGGTTAACCAAAACTAACCAAATATATTAAAATTGGTTATAACGTATCGGATCCGGTTCAAATTACTAAAATAAATTGGAACTAACTGAAACTAACCGAAAGTTGATTGAACAACTAACCAAAAGCACCAAAAAGGGCTAAACCGTATCGGGTCAAATTAAAAATATTAAAGTAAGTTAAAATGAACTTAAATGAACCGAATTTTGGTGACTAACCAAAACTAACCGAAAACATTAAATTTGATTATAACGTATCGGAGTCGGTTCAACTGACTAAAATAAATTAAAACTAATTGAAGTTAACTGAAAGTTTATTGAGCGACTAACCAAAAGTAACCAAAAGCACCAAAAAGAGCTACAGCGTATCGGAATAGTTTAAAACATTAAAGTAAGTCAAAACTAACCCAAATTAACCGAATTTTGGCGACTAATCAAAATTTACCAAAAACATTAAAATTGGTTATAACGTACCGGCACCTGTTCAAATGACTAAAATAAACTGATTGAAATTAACCGAAAGTTGATTGAACGACTAACTAAAATTAACCAAAAGTAACAAAAAGCACCAAAAAGTGCTAAAACGTATCGGAACAGATTGAAAATATTAAAGTAAGTTAAAAATAACCCAAATAAACTGAATATTAGCAACTAACCAAAAACATTAAAATTGGTTATAACGTATCGGAAAAGATTCAAACTACTAAAATAAATTAAAACTAACTAAAACTAACCGAGAGTTGATTGAGTGACCAACCAAAAGTAACTAAAAGCACCAAAACGTGCTAAAATGTATCGGAATAAGTTACACAATTTAAAGTAAGTTAAAACTAATTAAAACAAACCGAATTTTCGCGGCTCACCAAAACTAATCAATAAATTTTATTATAACGTATCGGAGCCGGTTCAAATGAATACCTCTGTGGTTGCATGCGAGTGATTTTTCAAGGTCGCGTCACGACACGGAGATTTTTCCTGAACGTCACGAGACGGTTTATGAAAAATTGATTATTACGTACCGGAACCGGCTCAAACAAGTAAAATAAGTTGAGACAAAGCGAAACTAACAGAAAGTGATTGGACGACTAACCAAACTAACCAAATATATTAAAATTGATTATAACGTATCGGAACCGGTTCAAATGAAAAAAATAAGTGAAACTAACCGAAAGTTGATTGAAGGACTAACCAAAACTAACAAAATCCATTAAAATTGATTATAACGTATCGGAACCGGTTCAAATGACTTAAATAAGTTGATACTAAGTGAAACTAACCGCGCTAGATCAATAATTAAGAGACTAACCGAATTAATTTTTTTTGTAAAAACTAGTGTTGCAAACCGTTAGATCGAGGAATGAGAGACGAATCGAATGCAAATGTTGTTTTGCTTTTTACAACCACACAACGTTATTAACTGTAAAAAAGAACGAACCTTGAAGTAATATGCATGTATATGGTACATTTTGGTAAACTAATCTTACGTAATCTAATCTGATCTAACCCAAACTTATATCAACTTTCAACACATTAATGAATTTTCTCAGATCTTAAATTTTACAAGCATTGCATTCTGCAACGGCATTTTCAATGTCTTCCCCGGTTGTATCTTGGTCAAGGGCTGTGAATTTTTGGAGTTGGTAAGTAAACTAATAATTTTAACAATTTATTGCATACAATTTCGACCCCAACATGATATGCGAGACCAAAGATATATTCTATGTGCGAGACGTATTTTGGGTGCAATGTAACGTCAAGTTGCACAGAGCATACAGCCTTCATTTGTTCAACCTGTTCTAGCGCAAACGATCACAGTGGCTCTTTATTCGTCTCTAGCGAGCAACGCTTATAAACCATAATGACAGCTGGGGACTTGGTTTATTTAGTACTTAGAAGATTTGTTTGAATGTCTTCATAGTCCAGTCAGTTGCTTCTGAATATTTATCTATGGTTGCTTCCAACAGGTCTAGTAGTTAGATGCTCTGCTTGTAATACGACGCTCCGGGTTCGATTCCCGTCAGTGGAAAGAGTTTTTTTTACTTTTTTAAGGTTATGTTTGTAAAATGTTTTTTCTTCTTAATTTGGGGATGCCTTGGGTTAATTTTGTTTGGCTGCGCCCCCGGAGCGGGCGAAATGCTATGCGTGAAGTGAAATATTAGAAATTCTGAAATAGTAAACAAATCAACCTAAACCAAGTACCAATTATGGGTTATAAACGTTGCTCGCTAGAGGCGAGTTGGTTCTTCATCCAAATAATTTTTCATAGTGTTTGGTATGTTTTTGTTATGTTTTTTATATAATATTGGCCGGTTCTGCCAATATTATATAAATCTGCATTTTATATTCATTAAACATAAAAACGAAACGCCTTTTCCATAGGCGTACATAATTTAAAGAAAGTGTATATTTTAAAGAAAATCTTTTAATAAATTATTATGCTAATATATTTTTAAGTTTATTCTTATTCTTAAAAAATGACAATAGTGACACTGTCGGCATTAACAAAAATGACAAATTTCATAAACCTAAGCCAAAATTTGTACAAGACTCGAAGAAAATCGCGCGCTTTTGTAGCGGTCAATTTTTTTTGTAGTGGTTTATTGTTATTGGAAGTACAAATGTAACTACTAAATTCATAATTTTTGAAATTAATTTCCAGTTTCCTGGTGCTATATTAATCCTTGTGTATTTTTATCCCACAAATTAAGATAACTCTGGACAAGATCTACAAGAGTGCTCTCTTCCAACCTCATTTTCGGTCATTAAATGAATCAAGAACGAAACCACTATCATAAATTAAATAAAAACAAAATACTAACAAATTAAAAGTTAGGTTCTTTGTTGTTTTTATTTTTTATTAGATGTATTTTCTTTTGGTTCACCCCTAAAAAGTGTGCATGGGCACGGTCGCACCGTCGGACAAAATTTCAGTTTAAAAATAAAAGTTCAATATTAGGAACCTTCAAGGTCACGATTTTAACGTTAAGAATAGTGCCACTAAACATTTGCTTAATCACTCCACCAAAAGAAATAAATTTATAACTAAAATTACGCCTAACCTTATTCTTATTACTGAAAAATCATTGCATAAACCAGCTTTAAGTCTAGGTTAAAACATATACCATTTTAATTTAAAGAACGATAATTTACAGGTTTTTTTAAAATAGTTAGGTTAGCAGATTGCTTGTTTATTTTTTGTGTTTTTAATTCTCTATTGGCGAATTTTAATGTATAGAAGATTTTAACTCTTGTATACAAATTTATACAATATGCGAGAGAAAAGTTATTGCAAGGATGAGAAAACCTAACCTCTGAAAGCTTATCCCTAAGTAATTTTGCTATGTCAACAGTTCCAGCCAAAAGATTAAAATTATGAACATATATATCTTAAATTTTAGTTAGTCGCCGACATTCGGCTAATTTAAGTGAGTTTCAACTTACTTTAATATTTTAAATCTGTTTTGATTTATGTTTTCGCTTTTTTGGTGCTATTGTTTACTTTTGGTTAGTTTTGTTTAGTCGTTCAATCAACTTTTGGTGAATTTCAGTTAGTTTAAATTTATTTTAGTCATTTGAACCCGTTGCGATACGTTATTACCAATTTTACTGTTTTTGGTTAGTTTAGGTTAGTCGCCACAATGTGGTTAATTTGGCTTAATTTTATCTTACTCCAATATTTTTAATCTATTACGATAGGTTTTAGCCGGTTTCGGTGATTTTAGTTACTTTTGGTTAGTCATTCAATCAGCTTTCGGTTACTTTCAGTTAGCTCCAATTTCTTTTACTCATTTGAACCGGTTCCGATACATTATAATCAATTTAAATGTTTTTGGTGAAATTATATCAGTCGCCAAAATTAAGTTAATTTGGGTTAATTTTAATTAACCTTAATATTTTTAATCTGTTCCGATAGGTTTAAGCCAAAGTGAATAAGACAAGTGTATTCACTCGGTGTGGTCGGCGGGCTACGAAAATGTAACGTTATTGACGCCCGGGAGTGGGAGAACTGGGCCGAGCCTTTGAGCGATATTTACGGGCGCCGGCAATGTAAAGACAATAATTATATAATTATTGTACTCAATGAAACCATATGAGTGTAATTACTTTGGTAATTGATAGGCACCGGATCAACGAGTATCTACCTTGATTAGATTACAGTATAGAAAATATCTAAGTATGGATTTTTTACGAAAAAAATGCGAGATTGACAGGCGGACATTGTAGATAGATCAGCCGCTGAAATCAATTTGTCAGTTTTATTATATAAGTAACAAAAAGTGCTCAAATTATAAATAAAGGTGGCCAATTCACGGATTTTACTGTATATTGTAGTAATTTGAATTTAGGCATTATAGGCATAAAGTAAATAGTGCAGTTATTTCAGATCAATGTTTATTTTGAACATAATTTAGACAGTTTTTTCTTTTCTCTGCTCTTCTTGAGGTGTACATCTCGTTGCTTAGAATAAAATCGCATTCTTAACAATATGTAAATATGAAACAATGATGCCAACACATATGATTCGTGACTTTTACATTCAAATTTAAAAGTATGTTATTTAAGAAGTCTTCTAAAGTTGAATCATAAACATCATTCGTATCAATATGTTCAGAAAGAAACCTCTCTAATTTTCGTAATAAATAATATATATAAGAACTGGGATGTACCCTTGTTTTAATTAATGTTAAATTAGCTTCATCCGGAAGGTTTTCAGCATCCACTTCGCTATTTTTAAGCGAAGATATGCATGTACAACAATTGGTAGTACGGATGACAGATTTTACAATGAATCCGGCCACGTAATAAATAACTGAATCAATTATTGTTTCAGAGTAAATGTCATTTACAAGTGTATTTCTTCTTCTAAATCAAAATCTTCCTCTTGAGCAATTATAACATTATTTTTTTTTGCAATACTTCAATGAAGTTTTGTTTGCCCATACTATCCTTTTCGAAAATATTCTGGAAATCTGCTATAGTTATACTTGGTCGGAACTCTGATGCCGGCTTAAATATGCAGTTACTAACTTTTGGTGGTCGATTGAGACAATAGGAGGATAGCATGCGGTAAACTTGCGTGAATGTTTTAAACGTTGGGTGGTCGTTCTGTCCACAAACTTGACGGGCGATTTCGAAGAAATTCTGAAAAATAATTAAGTTGGCACAGATATACTAAGACGTGAAGAAACTACAAGCACCTCAAGACAATCCTGATTTAATTTTTCCGTTAACACATACTTGAAGTTACAATGTTCTAGTAAATATCTAGCTAGTTCTACAGTTGATCGTAAAGTAACCCTTAAACCTTGTGCAGAGGATTGAGTTAAGAAGGTATTTTCATAATTTTTACTACCGTTTTCCCAATTATCTAGCCATTCCATATGATTAGAGAGCTTCTATAACCGGTTGATATTAGCTAGAAGAAAACGTGAAAGCGGTATTAATATAAAAACTTACATCAAAAAGGACACTACCCGCTGTCAGAGCTGCATATTTTCTTTTACTATTTAATAAGTCAAATAAATCAATCATTCTTTTGGTGAACAGTATAGTAGGTATTGCATTTGCCAAGGCTACGATACCTTTCCCTTTATAGTACCTTAATCCATCATACACCGAATTGCTAAATATCTACAAAAGCAAAGAAAATTCATTTTGGTTAGGAGCGTCGGAAAACTACACCTACGTTTTATGTTAAACAGCATAATTTATCTACCTGTGTTGCTAATTTTACTCTCATTTTCATTAGATTGCTAGTATAAACATGAGCTTCTGTGAGTCTTGGACAAACGCGAAGACTAGTGGAAAAATCTGTGTCTTCTTTAAATAAGATTCTATCATGCTCCCATGAAATTTCCCCTTCAGGCGGCTAAAGAAGAAAATTTAGATACAATAAAAATATATTTCCTTAAAGTTTACATTACCTACCTTTAGAATAATTTTTTGTTGAAACCTTGACCTTATGCATTTGATAAGATGAATCTAGTCGGAAAAGAAATATATGTATCGAGTTTCGTGCTTTTGGGAATACTGGCAAGTATGTACAATTTTATTATTTATTTTGCCGAGTTCTCCACATACTCCTAATTCCTTCCACATTTTACGATTTGTTGTCGCACCATCACTTATTATTCCATCTACATAGCATCCGCAACTTTTCAATTTCCTTATTACTTCAAGTGTCAATTTAGCCAACGTTGTACCCTTTGTAGCACCCTTAACGCCATAAACTGCAACGGGTTGATGAAAATTTTCGCCTAATGATGAAAACATATAAACGAGAGCATGCTCTGCTAAAAGTGGGCAACCATTTTTCTGTTCCATTTCACAGTCACTTCCAAAGTCCACGATACCGTCATAATTCATTTTTTTAACATTTACCTCCAGACTACTGCGTACTTGTATTTCATCAAAAATTAAAATGCCCTGTTTTGTAAATTCTTTCTTTCTACTCATTTTATGCGCATTGCTTTAAAGAAATTGTCATCTAAATCACACTTCATTTTGATCATTGTCAGGTAATGTCTTATTGTGGTAGGTGAAGGTAGCGGCAAAATATTATTTACTCGCAAAAATTTATACGTACAGGGACTTCTGATATTGATCAAAAGACAAGTAAGCAGCCAATCTCCTGAATATCGCCTACCATGGCAGTTTTGATGTTTCCCCAATTTAAAACATTCCTCAGTCATAGTTTTCATTGTTCCACCCAAGTTGCATTTGTCGAGAGTCTCTTGGATTGCATTTTCGGACAATTTGATATATTTTTCCTGGAGTGTCGTAAGTTTCTCTCTTGTTTTCTTTAATTTTACTTGTAGTTTGTAAATTTTCTGATGTTTCCTTTCATGTCGGACTTTTATGTTACTCAAAGTACTACTGTGGATCTTTTCTTTTACTCAGGAGTTTATTCCTATGCGATTCCACCCGGAGTGTGTTGCTTACCTTCCTGCACACCGTACAAGAATTTTCATTAAAAGTGACTAATTCGCAGTCGTAGTGACGATACTTTTTAAAAATATCATCTTTTTTTATACATTTTACTTTGGTATTCGAATACTTTTCATATTGTGCACTCCCATGGCACATTTTTATTTTTGTAAGATTCACAATCAACATTTGTACATCCTCAACTGGTTTAATATTATCTATGACGCGCAAATTTGGATTTATTACTAAATATGAATCTAAGAATATGCAATACTTCCCATCAGGATAAATTAGAATACTTTTATTGCATATTTTTTCATCAATAAATTATATTTCCGTTACAATTATCTTCCTTTCAGTGTGACTTTCATATTTACAACATGTCCAGTTTTGAGGTAATTTTATGACACTTGCGCCATTCCATAGTTCATCAAAAAGAGTTCCCTCAGAATTATTTGATGTTGACTGATATGTATCTGACTGCAATTCTGTATTTCCGGGCTTTCTTTTCTTACCTTTTTCAATGTTATATTTAGCGACAACACGTCTTTTCCTGGTAGCAGTTGTTAAATACGCTGGGCAATTCGGAAATATATGGGGTACGGCTGCTTTATTTAATTGCGGATATTTGTAGGTTTCCTATTTGGCAATAATATTATAAGTAGGTATGTGCAAAAGGAACATTAAATACAATACTTACAATTTTTTCTCCATTACTCCAAGTTCTTTGTATTTCTTCGGGGTCAAAATGTTTTTCGCAAACGGAATCTGAATGTCTTAAAACTTTGTCCTCTCAGGGAATTGCCCGCCTCCATTTATCTGCTAATTCTGCATCTTTTGGAATGGAGAAAAAAGCTACTTTTCCCGAACACGACTTATACCCGGAATTACAATTGGGCACACAACATTTACGCCCCATTATTAACCGCAAAACAAATTAAACGCCGAAAGCAAAGCCAAAAGGATACATCTACCGCTTGAGACTACATGTAAACGAATGGCCCAGTTTACTGCACACGACACTACTGTCAGCGTTACAGATGCGTAGCCCGCTCGTCGTCCGCAACGCCGCACAAGTGAATACACTTGTCTTAATTACTTTGGTTTAAGCCCTTAGTGCTTTTGGTTACTTTGGCTAGTTTGGATTAGTCGTGCAATCAACTTTCTGTTAATTAGAGTTAGTTTCAATTTATTTTAGTCATTTGAACCGGTCCCGATACTTTATGACCAATTTTCATGTTTTTGGTTAGTAGCCAAAATTCGGTTACTTTGGGTTAGTTTCAACTTACTTTAATATTTTTAATCTATTCCGATACGTTTTAGCCCTTTTTGGTGCTTTTGGTTAGTTTTTTAATCAACTTTCGGTTACTTTCAGTTAGTTCCAATTTATTTTAGTCATTTCAATCAGTTCCGATACGTTATAATCAAATTTAATGTTTTTGGTTAGTTTTGGTTAGTCGTTAAAATTCCGTTCGTTTTGGTTAGTTTTAACTTACTTTAATTTTTGTAACCTGTACCGGTACGTTTTAGCCCGTTTTGGTTAATTTTGACAAGTTTTGGTTAGTCATTCAATCAACTTTCGGTTAGTTTCAGTTAGTTCCAATTTATTTTAGTCATTTTAATCGATTCCGATACCTTATAATCAAATTTAAGTTTAAGTAAATAAACTAACACGATCTCTCATGTGTATCATGTCATCTGGCCACTGTAGCATGCACTTTTTCACGATTTGAGGCCCTATACTAGGATAATAGAAACGTTTTCAATGTTAAAATATAAGAGTTGCTTTAAAAACACAAAAGGTCATGTGAAAAATTCCCAATTATTAAATTATAAACGGTTTTTTGCTCACGCTAGTGGTGGCAGGCATTTTATTTTTGCCGTACTTGTTTTCTTTTCTCACTATTGTCTTGATCCAAATTTAGGTAAATAACAGAATTTTTATAAAGACATATTTGTTAAACCGATTATACGTGTAATTGAAAAACTGCATGCATATCTAATATCTAATCAGAGAACTGTATTTATAAATGTTACCTTTGGGACATCTAAAAAATGACAATCCTTCACCCACTTTTGTAATACAATTATCCGCACAAGATATCTCGTCATTGTAGCGATCTTAATAATTATTTATTTCAACTCGACCCGACAGTACACAATATCAAGGCGTTTACACACTGACCGTAGATTCTCCCTCGTAACGGAGCCACCGGTGGCCACGAACCAGATTGATCCGAATTCGCTTCGAAGCTAAAAACTGTCGGCGAAATTGGAAATTTGTCTCGAGTGAACCTACAGTATATACTTATTTATACCGTGATTAGGAGTTATTGTCGTCAAATTCCAAAAACATTTTTGAATAAACAGCGTAAAGGAATTTTCAATTAGAACAATTATTTATGTGGAAAGAGAAGAAAGCCGCACCGAAATGTGAAATTATTCACTATTATAAATTTTTTTTTAAATTAGTAGATACAATTCTTGTTATTTCGAATTTCAGGCAAGTTTTAAAGGAAATTTTTAGTTTTAATATTATTTCTTATGGCTTTTAGAGGTGACATGCAGCATTGTACTTGTTTTAGTTTCAAACGTATTATTTATTCACAGCCAACTTGTGAAAAATTTCGTTTATATTTTTTATTTCACTTAAAATTTGGAATGCGGGGTAAGTTTTGAATAATATTTATTATTGTAATAATAGCTTTTTTATTACGCATGCATCATAATCAACGATTATCGCACGCTGCAGCGTGCTTAAAATGATGTTTATGATGCGCCTACTTTTTTAAAGATTGCTATAGAAATATTTGATCATGTCAAATGTGACAGATTAATATATTCGTCAATATATTCCTTAAGTTTAATATTTAAAACATTTTTGAGATTATGATGCATTCGTAATAAAAAATAGCGTATGATATACGTGTAATGTCGCGCGTGCTTTAAAGGCCTTCTTATACACTTATATCATAATATACTATTATAGCCTTGAAATATTTAAAAGCAGTCTACGTCCAAACATTTCTAAATTTGAATTAGCCCAAAATTTTCAAAATAGTCCAGAAGCAACTCGAAATTTTAATACAAATATTCATTTAAAAAATCTTCATTGGATAATATTAAATTTTAAAATATCATTTGTTAGATTCAAAGTAATAATTTTAAAGGAATGTCCGCTATTAAAAAAATTGAATGAAATAAGTCAAGAAACAATATTTTCTTATAAATTTAACAGGTGTGGGGCAAGCTTCAGGTCAAAAATTTTGGGTCGTGTTGGGCAAACACCCCAACACGTGTAGAAACTATCGTTTTTCACCGTATCATTTGGTGATAACACCCTGTATGTATGTAGAATGAAAGAGACGCAATTAAACACAAAATAGATTTATTTCATCTCGGGTACAACCCAATTTGTGCATTTAAATTAGCATATGCCAGTTCTTCAAAACCCCTTGGTCCAACCCTAGACGGACGATCCCTTAATTCGATCCTGTACACCGGCACTGTCTGTATAATATATTTTTGTCTCAAATCAGCATTGTGAAAATAGTCTGTCAAAGAAAGAAAGAAGATGTTTTCCCCCTCTCAGATAAAAACCGACGTAGCTTTCCCGCGTTATTGTCCCTCCCGAAATCGTAAGAAAGATCATATTTCAGTTCAGTTAAAACGTTCGCTCGAATAGAAGTAAAACGTCCTGTTCTCTGGCCAAAGCTCAAATTCCTTTGTGGGCCAATTTCTCTTGAATGCACAATTATTAGAGAATATTTAGTGCACTTCAGTTATCTTTGTCCAAGGTTGGACAAAGACCTCCTTTTGTGGGCTAGTTGTTAAGCAATTCTTCAAAGTCAGAACGATAGCATTCCCCTTATGAAAATTGAAAATGAACATGAACAAATGAAAATTGAACATAAGATGGCGGACTGACATTCCTGGTCGAATTTCTGTAAGCAAGGTGAAAGCTGGATTTATGGTTTCCGTAAACACAAAAATTAAGTTTTGAAAATAACTAAGTAAAATCTCTCCCCGTTGAAGACAGGTAAAGCAGTCAAGGTGAAAAGGTACGCTGTGTGAAAGTTGCTAAGTTGGAGAACGAAAAGTATTAAAATAAGAAAGATAAAAAACTCATTTTTAAATGAAACAATCAAGACCTTTTAGTAGATATTTCTAATTTTAAGAAACCTTTTGTAATATTAGTTTTATACTCAATGAAAAACTTTTGTATTCCATGCAAAAATTTAATCCAAAAGGACGTCTAATCAGCGTAACAGAGCGCTTTCGGCCTTAGCCATCATCAGTGTTACCTCCAAAGTGAGTAGAAGAACCACCCATTAGTGAAAACCAGCATAGGCTGTAAATTTTTTTTTAGGTTGAACAAAGTAAAGTTGCAATTGTCAATGACCTATGGCGAAATAAAAATGAAATTGAATTTTAAGTTTGACTTTTTTTAATTGTGAATTTATTAAGATAAAAATGGTAATTAAAACTGTAAATTGGAGAAAGATGAGTTTATTTTTTATGTAATTTTAAGCAGAAGGAAAAGAAAATGGTGGAAGTTTTTTCACTCACTTGTCAGTTGGAACAAAAGAACACATCCACAAGAGGCACAAACAACATCAAAACGACAACGGTCACATCAAAATTTAAAAAACACTCTACATTATAAGAAAGGTTCACATAATTGAAACATTTAACAAATTAAAGTCAGACGTGGGAGCCACGCTTTGATGGAATGACAAACATGTCTCTGTCGACAAGCTTGACAAGTAAACCGAAGACCGCAGACGCAAAAGGAAATCCGTCAAAAATTGGCGGTAGTTTTAAATTTTAAAAAATTGGTAATGTAAGAGAGAGGAAAAGTGTTGAGTAACTAATTTTACAAAATGTTTAACTTAGATTGTAGAAGAAATACCACTGTGTCAGACTAGACCCGACAAATTCATTTGTCTGAGACCAACTAGATTCATTAATTATCAGAAAGGTTTAGATTTAAATTAGTTAACCAGATGGGTGTAAGTTTGAATGGAGGAATATTTGATTAAGTAGGTGGCTAGTAAAATACTAGAGAGAGGATATTAATTCAACTTCAAGTTAACCCCACTCGAAGAAAAAAGGAAACTTGACTAATTCGGGGGAGAAATTAGCCTGGCCTAGTTCGACTCGGAGAAATGAGATATGTAAAAATTAGAAGAGCTTAATTATTATTTGAGATGAGATTAGCTTGGGCCAACTCTACTCCATGAAAGAGGAAGAAATGGAAAAGCTTAACTAATTGAGAGAAGAAATTAGCCTGGGCTAATTCTACTCAAGGAAACGAAAGAGAAAAGGAAGGAAGAACTTAACTAATTTAGAGAAGAAATTAGCCTGGGCTAAATCTACTCAAGGTTGAAAGAGGAAGAATCAGAAAAGTTTAACTAATTAAGAGAAGGGAACTCTCGAACGGTCTTGTAGATAATTCTTCCAAAAAATATTTCTCCATACCTTTTCTTGACATTTAGTTTCAAAAACTATTCGCCATTATGTCAGTAATGCTTTAATTTCATTCAAAAATAAAAATAAATTACAAACTTTTTTAAACAATTCAAAGGATAAAATCGAAACTCTTTCAAAAAGTGGGATTTATAATTTGTCTTGCAATTCTTGCGATAGCACATATATAGGTAGAACATGGAGACCCCTCAGAGTTCGCATTGGTGAACATTTAAATAGGAACAGGAACTCTGCTTTTGGTGAACACCTGCGTGACCATAACCATAGTTTCAGTCCTAACGCTAACGTTAAAATCCTCCATAACATCTCATCTAAAAACTACAATACAACAGCGAGCTGAATACTAACAACCATTGCCTTAATACTCAAGTTAATCTCAACAGATCTTATATACCTTTACACAGGCGACTTCTTGATTGAAGTACCTCGGTCTACACACCGTCGAGTTTTTTCACTTAATTAAGCACTTTGTTCTCTCAAAAAATACATAAAAATAACTTTTAATACTAATAAAATATCAAATTTCAATTGATTTTTACCTAGTTGAGTTAGCTGAGGCCAGTCTCTTATCCTTATTAGTTAAGCTTTTCTTTTCCTTCTTTTCTTTCCATTTTCTTGAGTGGAGCTAGCCCAAGCTAGCTCTTCTCTTAATTAGTTAAGCTTTTCTGATTCTTCCTCTTTCAACCTTGAGTAGATTTAACCCAGGCTAATTTCTTCTCTAAATTAGTTAAGTTCTTCCTTCCTTTTCTCTTTCATTTCCTTGAGTAGAATTAGCCCAGGCTAATTTCTTCTCTCAATTAGTTAAGCTTCTCCATTTCTTCCTCTTTCATGGAGTAGAGTTGGCCCAAGCTAATCTCATCTCAAATAATTAAGCTCTTCTAATTTTTACATATCTCATTTCTCCGAGTCGAACTAGGCCAGGCTAATTTCTCCCCCGAATTAGTCAAGTTTCCTTTTTTCTTCGAGTGGGGTTAACTTGAATTAATATCCTCTCTCTAGTATTTTACTAGCCACCTACTTAATCAAATATTCCTCCATTCAAACTTACACCCATCTGGTTAACTAATTTAAATCTAAACCTTTCTGATAATTAATGAATCTAGTTGGTCTCAGACAAATGAATTTGTCGGGTCTAGTCTGACACAGTGGTATTTCTTCTACAATCTAAGTTAAACATTTTGTAAAATTAGTTACTCAACACTTTTCCTCTCTCTTACATTACCAATTTTTTAAAATTTAAAACTACCGCCAATTTTTGACGGATTTCCTTTTGCGTCTGCGGTCTTCGGTTTACTTGTCAAGCTTGTCGACAGAGACATGTTTGTCATTCCATCAAAGCGTGGCTCCCACGTCTGACTTTAATTTGTTAAATGTTTCAATTATGTGAACCTTTCTTATAATGTAGAGTGTTTTTTAAATTTTGATGTGACCGTTGTCGTTTTGATGTTGTTTGTGCCTCTTGTGGATGTGTTCTTTTGTTCCAACTGACAAGTGAGTGAAAAAACTTCCACCATTTTCTTTTCCTTCTGCTTAAAATTACATAAAAAATAAACTCATCTTTCTCCAATTTACAGTTTTAATTACCATTTTTATCTTAATAAATTCAGAACTCAAAAAAGTCAAACTTAAAATTCAATTTCATTTTTATTTCGCCATAGGTCATTGACAATTGCAACTTTACTTTGTTCAACCCAAAAAAAAAAAAATTTTACAGCCTATGCTGGTTTCCACTAATGGGTGGTTCTTTTACTCACTTGGCAGGTAACACTGATGATGGCTAAGGCCGAAAGCGCTCTGTTACGCTGATTAGACGTCCTTTTGGATTAAATTTTTGCATGGAATACAAAAGTTTTTCATTTAGTACATTTCGTACATGCACACTCGTCATTTAATATTAGTTTTATGCTTGAATGGACGAATGCCTGCAATTATTCTAAGAATTGTACATATATAATTTCTATATAACATAGAAAACGCTGTTTATTTATATCTATAATATTGAAATGTAATTTACACCTGCATTATTAAAGTAAATTAAACCGAATACATGTTTCAATTCCTCTCACTACCCTATAGCAATACAGTTCATTAAAAGTGGTTAATTAAGATACCACACCCTTCTTTATGGTATTAAACAATAATAAAATAACTTGTTTATCCCGACCAGGTGGTATTTTGGTTTTCAGTCATGCGGAATCTAAAGCTGAAGGAAATGTATGCTTAAAAAGTTTCTCATATGGTGCAAACTTTTCTACTGGCGCTGTGTAGGTATGTATATATTTTCTACAGACTAGTGTTTGGTTATTACATGCACTTGTAAGAAAAGTCAGGAACCTTAATTTATCTCGGAAAACTCTTTACGATTCGAGCACGAGATGTGGCTGATCTGGTGATCGCGACCGCTCAAATTGCCCCTTTCTTAAATATTTTCCAAGTTAACAAATAACATATGATATTTATAGCGGTTAAAAAATATTCAAATTCAAATTTAAATTCAAAATATGCTTTATTGTCAGAATAAAAAACAAAAAATTTTATTGACAAAGCTGAAATAAACATTTAACATATAATTATAAATTATTGCAGATACTAACAAAAATACACTAATACTAACAGAACCAACAAGAAAAGCGCAATGTCACACAAGGCGTCATATTAAGAAATTTCTTGAAAAAATTACGCTAAAATGTTTCCTCCAGAAACTCGGAAACCTCATAACAAGCTTTCGAGATCAACAGCCCCTTTACTTGGGATCTAAATCTTTTTTCATTGACGATTTGTCTTATGGCTAAAGGTAAATGATTAAATAGTTGTCTGCTACCAAAAACAATCGATCACCTCACCAGACTGCTGTGCGGTGCAGGCAATCTAACACTATAAATTTGTCGACTATTATAAAGTCGATCATTCGAAGTTAAGGTGTGTTTCCATTTTTTATGGATCATACGAACTGATTCCAGATCTATAATGAAGAAAGTGTCAGAATTCTATGTGCGATAAACAATTGCCTGCACGAATCTCTTGTTCCAACCCTACACATATACCTCAAGGCCCCTTTTTGTAACAAGAATAAACTGCTAAACAGTTGCTGTGAGCAAGTAACATAGCCCATACCTTAGATGGGATTCTATCAACGCAAAGTAAGCCTTCCTAACCACACAAAACTCCAACTCCATTGACAGCATCCTAATAGCGTAGCAATTTGAAGAAATTTTACTGTTCAAATTAATGATGTGAGCTTCAAATTTAAGTCAACTGTCAATGTGCAAACCCAAAAGTTTATTCACATTTAGTTCAGTTAATGTGGTACTTTCTATGTATACATTACTTAATTCGCACCTAAAAGACATTACATTGATCTTAGAAACATTCAAAGTAAGACTATTTGCATCACACCAGTGTTTTATCACAGACAAATCGTCATTAATTGTAGAATTCAACAAATTGACATTGACGCTATGCCACAGTATAGTAACATCATCCGCGAATAAGGTAAATTTTCCCTGTATATCGAGTTATGCCAGATCATTCGCAAAGAAGAGAAACAACATTGGGCCCCGCACAGAACCTTGAGGAACACCAAAGTCAATACCCCGAGCCTCCAATGCAGTCCCACCAAATGATACGGTCTGACTACGACCTGACAAGTAACTTTCAAACCACTTAAGAAGTGTACTTCTAAAACCGCACGCTTCCAGCTTCCACAACACAATTTTGTGATTGACACAGTCAAAAGCTTTTGACAAGTCGCAGAAAACTGCAGCCGCCACATCCTTATCATTAAGAACCATCAAAAGTGACTCAAGAAACTGAAATATTGCGCCCGATGTCCCCTTGCCAAACTGGAATGCCAAACTGCCTATGATCCAGAATATTGTGCCCCTTGAGAAACGCCGGCCATACGCCGCTTAACAATTTTTTCTATGATTCTCGAAAGAGTTGGCAGTAAAGCCACTGGTCTGTAATTTGATGGGCACTCCTGGTCACCACCCTTGAAAAGCGGTAAAACAGCATCCAATTTTAAACAAGATGGAAATTCACCATCATAAAAGGATGCGTTAATACAATCAACCAAAACCTGAAGAGCTACATCTGGCAAATTTAAGAACAATTTATTTGGAGTTCCTCTAATTCTTTCAGATTTTGTGCATATTTGATTCTTTCAATTTCTTTAATTCGTCTTCAACAGAAGATGTTTGTGTTGAACTCTCAGCTAAAACTTCCCTGCACTCGGGCAATGTTTTTCACAAACAACAGAATCTACAGTCACACTAGAACAAGTCTGGGTAGCAGAGGACATGGATTCTACTTGTGAATTGCTGATGTCAGACTCAAGCAACTTTTCAGGCATAAGCAACCTTTCATACAACTCATTATTAAGTTTTTTCAAGTTTTTTATGTCCTTAATATTTTCTTGTTCTGCATTAGCTGCCTGCTCATAAAAGGAGACAGAATTACGTTTTAGCCTTAAAATATGATTGTCTTTCTCCTCAACTTCACGCTTTAAGTCACCTAATATGCCCCTCAAAACATCAGTCACGCTGTTTTCCTCATCTTTATGAGTGTTATCAATACAGTCATTTGAACACCATATTAGGTTGTCTTTGAATATTTCAAATTTCTTTGCTCCTCGCTGCCGACAACTTCTGTGAAAAACATTCTTGCAGATTAGGCAAAATAAATTGGTTGTTCTTTAGTTCTACAACACTTGAAAGTTAATGCCATGATCTTACTCGTCTATCTTATTAAGAATCAATACTATAGTAATAATTACACGAAGACAACAACAATAAAAGGAATAAATAAATAAAATAAATTAAAAAATGGCCCATCCACCTACTCAATTCAGTGAAAAAGTTTCTTTCTCCTTATAGATAATACAGAGGATTCACAATACTCCCAACAGAATAAAACAAGTACGGCACTAACACTTTATCTATTTTAACTAGTCATTTAGCAAAAAATAACTTCAACGGAATGTTGTGAAGTTAAATCAAATATAAATTATTTCACTTATATCGTGTTTTGTCAACTATAACGCGGACGGACTAATAACAAACTTTTGTGATCGACGCTGAATAATTTAAAGTCTACTAAAATATCGGCTGTTGATAATAACGATGCAAACAGAGCATAAAACACATCAACACGGAATTCGTATTTTTCAATCGAGATTTTCCCTGGATGACACAAATAAATCAGTGTTTAATTTATCCCTTCATACGCTTTGGGATCCAAGGCTAATTATCCCACAAAATTCTGTTTATAAACAAGCGGAAAAACTGCTAGGAATAAAACTATTTAATTTAAAATTAGCAGTAGTATACTATTGTCACATAGTTGGATAAATATCTACTATATTAAGCACAAGTGTTCTAATA
>MU189826.1:0-17963 GCA_016904865.1 Pissodes strobi | reverse complement strand
ATATATGCCACTAATTGTTTCGATTCTTTTGAAATTTGATTGCCGCTTAGCCATTGCATTATTTATTTTATTCTATAAAAGTTTCCTAGTTTTTCAAACGCGTTATGAAAAACACGTTTGGGACCCTAGGAGAAGTATTGGCGATAGTAGAATCTAAGACCCAATTTTAAATTCGGATTTTGAATAAATGTGGTAAAAAAGGCAATAAATAATATTCCCAAATCATAAAGTTGGTTACTGAGGCAAATAAATTCTGCCAAGTCACTAACACGAAAATAATCACGAGCTGGAGCAGAAATTTATATTAGGAAGGTAGTAGAGCCTCGTAAATTTAGTTCAATGTACCCATTCACTACGTTTCAAAGGAAAATTAAGTCAATTTGTTGCAGCCCGTCGAAGCACTCTCTTATCTTTCGTACTATTGAAAAATTTGCCTTAGAAGTTCGGTATAAATTGATCTTTTAGTTCTTGTGTCGCAAGTTATTCAATATTCACATATTTTTTGTGCGCTTGGTCGAACTAGAACGTTTTGTGTTTCATGAATTACCAACTCAATTTTAAAGAAAATATTACATTATGTTTAAAGATCAAGTTATACTTTTTTGGAGACTTAGCTTAATTTTATCCCCTACTATAATACAGGGTATACGGATATTCGACCGATGACGCTTGAAAGGTGATATCGTGATATCCCTTGCCAATTGATGAAAAATTAGTTCAGAATATTTAGTCTCTTAAATGCCTAATTTTCAATACATTTTAAGAAGTCAACATGGTGTTTTTACAATAATTCGCGAGTAGCAAAAAAATTTTGTTTAAAAGTAAATTTTAAATTTTGGCCAAAAACGAGCTTCTGACATTTTATCTAGTGCCTAGCGTGCTACAATGGGAGAAGATACTTAAACTCCCTCTAATTATTATTAGGTCACTGGTTAAATGATAATTATTTCCCATATTTTTGAATCCGTATTTATTGTTCTCTAAAAAAGAGAAAACTCTAGTATGCAAAAGCACCAGTTTTCGAGTTATTTGATCTCGAATAAAAGCTTGTGCAAAGGGTAGAAAATTGAGATTTATAAACATGGCCTTAGTATCGTCAATGTCAGCATTGCAAGCGTGCGAAACGGTAAAATTGAAGTGCAAGGCAATAGTATATTAAGATACTAGTTTTAAAACTACGTTGGGGTTTGGAACCTTCGGCAACATGCACTAAAAACAGAGTTTCATCCACAATACCGAAACAGAATTTTTGCACTCGACGCGCGTTTCGCTAACCATGTTAGCATCATCAGGAGATGATTAAAACTGTTTTTAGTTTTAAAAGACAAAAATTTTTCGCACGATCACGAAATTAGGAAACGACCCGCTTGCGCGGCTACATTTAGCTGTTCTAGCATCTCAAAGATTTATAATGAATTTATGTTAATTGCTAACATCTAAAGAATACTTTTTTCGGGTTTTTATGATGTCACTGCATATCTAAAAAAATTCTACAATATTTTATTTTGAGTGGGCGGGTATGATTTGGACCGTACTAGCACCATAAAAGTTGCAAGGATTGCAAAAACTGAGATGACATTTTAATAGGGACTGTACAGGGTGGCTCGAATTCGTGTCTATGTATGGGGAACTCGGAAACCGTCAGAGATACAGTGTCGATCAAATTAAGGCAAAATTGCGCATTTAGGTGCCTAACAATATGCCGTTTAGAAAGTTTTAAAATTCCGAGTTTTTACGGAGATATCCGGAAAAAACCGAAATTTTTAAAAATCGTTTTATTTTTTTCCTGGGCTTATTTAAAAACGGATTTTTTTTTTTTTTTTTTTAATTTTTATTTTTTTTTATTATTTTTATTTTATATATTTTGCTTTGGCGTGATTTTATATAATTTAATTTAATATTCTCGTAAGAAATAATTTTACTATTTTTTATTTTTAATACCCTCCAATTTTCCACTTAATACAAAAAACAAAATAAAATATTTTTATAGAATATAAATATTTCAAAAGTACCTATCTTAAAATGTTTAAAATTACGCCAGAGCAAAATATATAATTTAAAAAATAATAATAAAAATAAAAAAAAAATAAATAAAAAAAATAAAAGAAACTAAATAAAATCACATAATCATATTAATAAAGCCAATACCATCTGAAAAACGATAAAAAAAAACAAAGTTCGTATTTAAAAAAAGAAAGTTAATGATGATCCCTTGAAGACGAAACGTCGGATTTCAAACTGGATACCATCATTGGATAGAGCGGAAAAGGTGGCAATGCAAAAGTGCAATTCAATTTGAAATCCGTTTTTAAATAAGCCCAGGAAAAAAATAAAACGATTATTCAAAATTTCGGTTTTTTCCGAATATCTCCAGAATTACTCGGAATTTTAAAACTTTCTAAACGGCATATTGTCAGGCACCTAAATGCGCAACTTTGCCTTAATTTGACCGACACTGTATCTCTTACGGTTTTCGAGTCCCCCATACATAGACACGAATTCGAGCCACCCTGTACAGGAGAGAAATATCTATAGCAAGTGTTTTGAAAATGTCGAGGAATCACGGAAAATTTTAAAACTTCTTTTTCCCGAAAAACAATCCTTTTTAGAAATATCGATTAGTAACGAGAATTTGTGTTAAAATCTCTATCAGCGGATACCTTGCAAATGATAATGTCTTTTATGAAGGGTGATTTAGTTGAATTTAAACTTTCCGCCATTTCGAGTTTTGCCACGACACGTCACCACTCTATTTTATTACTGGAAAACCAAATAATCTCCAGCAACCAAACTTACGTGCATTAAAAGAGGAGGGATATGGACAGAGCATTCTAAAAAAAAGTTGCCTCAGTCCGACTGAAAACGCGTGAAAAGTAAGACGTTTCACACTCATTTTAGTGTGAAAATTTCCACTTTAACGCACTAGTGCGAAAAGTGATAGATATACTTTTTGTACTAGTGTGAAAAACTGCTTTTCTTGGGGAAATTGGTATAATCATTTAATAAAATGCAAATTACTGAATAAAAATTTATTCATAATCTTACAAACAATTCAAATTTAACAATAAAATTTACGATTTAAATATGTTAACCACGCAATTTTTACAGTTCTCTAAACTTATCCCCGATGGAAATTGTTAATTAGAAATGGAACTGTTGATTGAAATAGCTGCAGTTGCAGCTTGTTTGACTGGCTGTGTACTGGCAACCTCTCTTTCTCCTAATATATTTAACGCTGTTTTTCGCTTTTTCCAAGTAGTTCTCCCTATATCCCCTCGGCCACAGTGCCAGACTTCCAACCGTCGTGACGTTTGAGTGTGATGTGCTCCCGAATCCGCTAAAAGCGACGCAGATGATCTTCTGAAGCAATGTCCTGTGTAGCTAGATGGTCTCCGTTCCCTAAGGAGTTAACGCACTGATTTGGGCAACTGGAATACGCTGTTTTATAATATTTCACTTTTCGCATGGCCCTCCGCTCGCTTCGCTCGCTACGGGGGCTCAAGAAAAAGAAACTAACCAGGTGCTAACATTAACTATCCCAAGACATACCCAAAATCAAGAAAAAAAACTGGTTAGAAACTTAACCTAAAAAAGAAAAATTAAAAAAAGCAACGGGGTTTGAACCGGGGCCGCCGATAGCCGCCGAATTGAGACCTAACCATTTAGACCTCTCGACCACGAGGGCTCCTGCCGCAAATTGATTGCATCACGAAGACATGGCGCGCTTAGGTGCGTTAACCCCTTAGGGAACGGAGACCTCCGTTTCCTACACGATTAGCGCACTCCGTCGCGCTAGGAAACGGAAAAAAGCATTCCTATGGGTAATTTAATGGGAATAATTTCCCTCAGTAACTTGATATCCCAGTGGTGTCAGAAGATAGTCGTGTCATCCGCGAAAATCGTAAAAGAGCCACCAATGTCAATAGAGGGGAGCTCGTTGATATATATCAGGAACAACAGTGGCCCCCAAAACCGATCCCGGAGGGATACCAGCTGTCGTCAACATAGGCGTTGACACCCGACCTCCCAACACCACTGTCTGAGAGCGATCCGACAAGTAGGACCTGAACCAGTCCAAGGGAACACCCCTGAAACCATAAACTTCAAGCTTCTGCACCAGTATTCTGTGACTCACGCAATCGAACATTTTTGATAAATCACAGAACATTGCCGAAGCCGCTTCACCCTCATTCAGCTTCCAAAAAGGAAAAAATGTGCCGAAATCCAAACTGCTCCTTCCTCAGAATGGAATGCCTCTGCAAAAACGCCAAGGTCCTTCTTTTCACTAGCTTCTCCTTAATCTTCGAAAGTGTCGGGAGCAGAGATATGGGTCTGTAACTTGAAGGGTCTCCATGATCCCCATCCTTAAAAAGAGGTAAAACCTGAGTCCTCTTAAGGCAAGATGAAAAAGTTCCTTTACAAAACGTATCATTTATTAAAGCTGCCATAGCCACAAGAGCTTCATCCGGAAGAGCAAGGAAAATTCGCAGTGAAATCTCATGCCAACCTGATGCATTTTTATTGTTTATTTCCCCAAATATCTCTTTTAGTTCAAATATGTCAGTCGGAGTCAAATAAAACGAGTCACAGATCGAAATTTTTCTCAGATAATCCAGTGGACTACCTGGATTATTTATATTTTATGAAAGTGAGGAAGCAATTGAGCAGTAAAAGGAATTCAATCGGTCCACAGAGATGTCACGCAGATTATTTACGATCCTCCATGCTTCCCTTGGCCTGCTATTTGCAATATCAAGTCTCTCACCATAGTAGAGAACTTTAGCAGCCCTAATAGTTCTTCTATATACCCTACGATAATTATTGTAGTATGATACAAAAAAATACTATCAATAGCATATTTACGGATAAAGTGTAAAACACGCATGTTCCTGGCAGAGAGCCTCAATCCCAGTGTAAACCATTTTTGTTTATTTTTACCTGTATGAAGTCTCAAAGGAAATGCCTTATTAAAAATCTGAAAAAGTGTACCGTGCAACCTTTCAAGTGGATCATCATAGCTCAAGGCACCATGCTAGTCCACACCGCCACACAATCTCTACCATAACCATCCCCGTTATAAATCCTATATCTAGTCCTTCCCGGAATGGCTCCAAGACTTTCAAATTCACACAATACAGCCTCATGGTCAGCCGATATGCCTATATGACGTCACATTTTACCTTATCAGAAACAAAATTAGAACACACATAGTCAAACCAAGTGGACGACGTAGCTATTATGCGTGTACCTGTGTCTACATGCATTTTTTAAATTAAACGAATTCAAAAAGTTTTTCAACTGCTGAACTTCACGCTTATGAGTATCGGCAAAGTTGATATTCAAATCCCCTCCAAGAATAACAGATGTAAGCGGAGGAAGTCTGGAAAGCAATAGCTCAAGTGTGTCACTTAATGCCGGGATATCAGTATTGGGAGGTCTGTATAAACAAAGTATAAAGAGATTGGATACAGCCACATGAATAAGTGAAAATTCAAATTCCCTTTCCACAGTTAAATTGTTATGCCGAGAAATATTCACGCACTTACATCTGGAAAAAAAAACTCTCACTAACAAGTATTGCAGTTCCGCCGTGCATAAATGTGCTTCTACAAAATAAGGATGTCACACAATAATTGGGCAATGATAGAGGTTCATCCTTCTTGAGCCAGTGCTCAGTAAGCAGAATGACATCAGGATAGTAGGCTCGTTCCAGAAACAATTCAAATTCGTTACATTTATTTTTAACGGACTGAATGTTTAAAAGAAATAGTGAGAGATTAAGAGTACCGTCGCGCTCATTCATATTAAAAAAGAACTATCACTGGCATGGCGCGGGAGGGTACTTCCCTTAAAAACGGTCGATTGACCCATTCTGATATCCTCCGCCCCCGTACTAACCTGACATTTGTTCGGTGATTCGCATTCTACACTCTGAGCTGCCCGAACAGAAGATCCATCATTGTTATTAATAAACATATTATTTACCTCACCAAGACCCCTAGAACTACGGGATATCTGATATCGCAAACATCTAGTATTTTGCTGCCGTAGGAAGGTGCACCAATCCATGATCTTTCCCCCTCATGCATGAAGTTATCCATGGAAATAAAGAGAGTTTCCCGGAGATTAAAATGAACATATCTCTGAATGCAGGAATTAACCTTCTAAATAAACTGATTAGGTACCCTTCTTTGTGATGCATAAGGAGATCCGATCAGAGTTAGGTTCGTTCCATTAGACAGCAAACTGATCAACTTCAATTCCCCTTCTCGCGTTTTCACAAGCAGCAAACACAAAAATATAATCTGACCTTGTCAAGTTTACGGCATATCGCAACGCCAGAAGCCTCAGAAAATAATAACCCAGATTCATACTGACAATTTAAGTCAAAACTCGATTGAGTAGCACGCTTTATAAGATTTGCGCACCCTTTAACACTCCGATCATCCCCCACAATAAGAATAACTGGCTTTTTAATATACACTTTGTCTTTATCTTTATGTCTTTTTTCTCTAGAGAAATTAGAAATCTGGGTGGCTCCCTGATGATTATCTGCTTCCACCATTTTATTTCTGGTAGACACTCCGGCAGGTAGATTTGGAGAATTCTTCTTCAAGGATTCTTTAAGCTTAGATATCTCTTCACAGTACATATTATTGCCCTTCTCAAGTATGCGAATAGAGTCATTCATTCCTCTGTTTATAATCGTCATCTCATTCATATCCCCTTCAACTGTACCCATTTTTTGACGACATTGGTCAAGCTCCGCAACAACCTGTACCTTACTCTCACTAATTAAATTTATTTCTTCTTTTAACCGAATAATCGTATCCTGCAGTTCCTTTACTTTATCCGTGTAAGCCCTCTCCGTCTCAAAAACGTCGTCCCTAAAGCCCTCAGTTAATCTTCTTTGCTTGGAAATAGAGTCATCCCTTTGCTTTGTTTTTGAGCTGAACTTATTATTCTCCTCCTCGAGGCTCTGAGTTCTTTGCCTATAGTTCTTTTCAGCTTTTTCAGCTAATATGGCTTGCTGGTTTAATTTAGACTTTAAATCAGCAATAGTTTTTGATATTCTCGTATTTTCAGCCTCACTATCGTTCACAGATGTATCAACGATGTTCATTAACTTTTTAATTTTTGAGATATCCCCAACATATTGTTTGTAGTCCAAGCAAAAAAATAACATACTTCGTTGATTCTTAAAAAAGCATGTGCCTCCGCTGTACTTAAATTAGTACATGTCTTGCAGTTTACCAGGTTGCACTCATCACAACTTGCTCCAAAGACCTCCTTCTCCTTCGGCCTAGCTTTAAAAATAATTTTTTTATTACAATAAGAGCAGTCGAATTCCGACATGCTAAGATAATTTAAGCTCCAACACCGTTCATCAAAATCAGCATGAACGAGACATCAGAGTCCATGAAGATATCAGCCTCACTCCGGCGTTGCCAAATTTCGACCCTACACATTCTCTTTGGAAAATACTCTTGATTTTTTGGCCGTATACCCTTTCGATTGCCTCTTCAAAAACGAAACTAAATTGTTATATCGATATTTTTCTCTTGACAACATAGTCCTCAACATTGAATATTGGCTCCAAAGTGATGATGACTTTTGTTCCTTCGACTTCTGCTGGAAGTATGCCAATAAAACATTTTCGGTGGGATGCCTCACTTTCTACTCACGGCACCACCTTTCAAAACATTTATATGCATTTTCATACTGGACTCTTGACCGCGTAGGTAAAAGTGAATCTCTTGCTAGTCTCGCAGATTCTTCCACATTGGACCAAATAGTTTCAGTATTCTCGATGTCTGAATAGCTCATTATTAACTTTATAGCCACGAAAAAATCTCGATATTTCCATCACAATTTGTACGAATTATAGCATGTCAAAAATTACATCCTATCACCATAACAATCCATCAGGTACTTGATATTTTATAAATTTATAAAAATTTAAAACTTTCATACCCCTGTCTTAAACATGCACTTTTCACACTTGTATCATAAATAGCTATTAAGTGTACGCGCCAATCAATTCCAGAAACTGCAAAAATAGGCTAGGATTGGAAAAAGTTGAAGTTTTTTGGTAATTAGAGGCAGTTTCAGGTAGGTTTATAGCAGGTTTCGTGATAAAATTTTAAACCTTTATCGACAAAGTGGATCTAACTGATCCAAGTTCCTCGGATGGATTTGAAGATTGTTTGGCTGAATCAACAATTTCAAATTTACCATCAACTGCAGCGTCTACACCAATTCAAGACGATGCGATGGACCATTGAGGAGCAGCTACACCTCAATTTCAAATCACTAAAGAAATTTTTTATTCATTAAAATGCTCTTTTAGTGACGCTCTAACATTAGTAGTAAAGAGTTCTGTGCAATGCAGCTGACGCGTTTGGTGCGTCCTGTAGCCAAACGACATAAGAACACTGGATAAATTTAAAATAAACACATTTAAACACACTTTTTTGCAAAAAGAAACATTCAGCTCCTCGGAACGTGTAAGTGATTAGGTCATCGACTAATGTGCTAATTGGATGCTACGTTATAGTTTTTTGCCGTTAAAGACATATTGATAAACCTATGTATAATGGACTATTATATACAGATATTTTGTATATTAATATGAGTGATTTGAAGAATTTTTCGTGTATGATCCTTTATGAAATCTCATAACTAGTTTCATTATTGATTATTTAAAATCGTTCGAATTATCTAATTCAGCATTTTAGACTCGATTAAAAAATATTTTAATTCTATATTCGTAAATACAAAGCATGCTGAATTATATTATCAACGTGGCAGTATGCGAGATCTTTGCTCAGAAGATGATGGCGAATTTTTAATTAAATATTTTCGAGAAATACTTTTGCCAAAATGGGATTCAAAGGGTTTCCCATTATTTGCCTTTCCTTATAAATTTTATTGCCTAATTCAAAATAACTTTGATACAAACAAAGGGAAAAGGTATCGAAAATATATTGTTTCAGCGCCGGGTTAGTCGCCTACTAAATTAATAACTTCCATGGATGGAATGCTAAGAAATAAACTTATCAGATATTTGAAGAAGATTTGAAAATTGTGCATTCTGGGAATAAAATAAGAAAATTAAATTACTCGTTTGGAAATTAATAAATAACCTCCAACTTAAAAATGTATTACTAAACGTTTAATTATTAGATTCAAAAGTTCCTCAATATTGCGTTTGTATTAGTACACTATAGAGTCAGGTATATGATCGACTGCAATAAAAGTGTATGTCTATTGTAGTTATAAATACCCTTGATTTTGGAATATTAGTAGAGAGGGCTGGATTGTAATAATTCCTAGCTATAAATATATAAATATTTCTAAAAGTTCCTCTATTGTAGGTATGGAAAGATAACTTTTAGTCCTTTCAATGTTTGCCTAGAAATCCCCCTAAAGCAGGTAAATTACAATTCCTGGTAAAATTTGTTAATCTGTATTTCTCATTGTATTGCGATATCTTTTTACCAAATACTGTACGAATAAAACAGCATTATGTGTCGTCCGTGGAAAAACATTGATGGTGGTTCTTCCAGTGTTCGGTGAAAGAAAAACATTTATCTTTCGATGTCAGGGGAATTGCAAAAACTTTTAATAAATCTTTACTTAACAGAGCACTTAACAATAGTACTGTTGCTAGCACAGAAAAATATAATCTGGTAGTTTCGATTATAAATCTATTAATTGATAACTTTCGCTTTGAGTTAAATATCGAGGGTCTCCCGTCAGAGAGGCGTATGGACCAAATCGTAAATTTTACAGGAAGTAGAAAAAACGTTTTATAAAACAAGAACGGGTAAATCAAAAATGTGTGTATGTTAAAATCGTTAAAAAATGATTTTCAGGAGGCATTACGAATAAACAAATTGTCCGGTAGTTTTTAAATTTTGGCTCATACGCCTCTGTGTTGCGCTGAAGCATTCCAATATTTAAGGGTGTATTGCATTTTATAGTTTAATAAAACATCTAAATACTCTTCAAAAAATTTTTTTTCTTATAAATCTTTACTTGAACAAAATATTAGAAATGTCTAGGAGAATTTGCCTATAAAGTGTTTCGAAAAATTTTGTATAGTTATTTTCTTCACAGAATAGTTAGTTTATACAATTCGTAAACTTTCTTCTTATTTAGAATAGCTTCTAAACATTCCTTTCGAGAATCTTTTCAGCACCACACTTGAAAACGAATCGATATGATCTGCAATTTTTTTTATTTCTTTGGGTAGTTTAATACTTGGTTCGTGATGCCACCTTTAGTCTGGAAAACACAAAGATATTGAGTGCCGATCACATTTAGCAAGCACCGTCTGAACAATTTTTTTCTAAGATATCCAAAGACCGAAGGTTCTTCTATAGTTTTCTTTTAGCAAGAAACCGCGTAACATTTGCAATTACAAAACCTCTTTGCTTTTCAAAGTTATCCAGCTTTTAAAATGCCTAAAAAGTTGTCTAAATTATGGCATGGGTCTTTATACACTTTTTCTACTTGTTCATTAGTTTCAAAACTCGGTTGTTCATTATTATTTAACAAATAATCAGTTTCTAAATCTATATGTTGGTTCTCAATGTCTTCACTTTGGGGTTGTTTGGTATATTCTTCATTTTTGTTCTTACTAATATCTTCAGGATAATTGAAAACCTTATTAGAATCATATTTTGGTGGGAGATTATCTTCAGTTATATTTTGGAAATCACTGGGACCTTAACGAAAAAAAGTTACACAGTAGGTGTGTCGACAACCGGTAATAATATTCAAACTTACTAAGAAATTCATTTATATCATTAGGGTCATACCGTTAACGCCGATTGTATTGTGGGTGTTGTTGGTCATACTCGTAATAACCTGGTCAATTTGGTGAATCCATAATGCTGCTGCTGCTAGTACTTGCAAAATCTTCTCCTGAAAAAAGAAAAAGGCTGGTTATCTACGGCAAGTCAGATAGGCGTAAGAACCATATACAACTTATATCTACCTAGAAGCTTGAAAACTAATTTTGATCATAGAGGCGTAAGAACCAAAACAAGTGAATGAGTTAAGTAGGTATCTAAATTAAACTAAAAACTCACAGTGTGGCTCAATAAAAATAGCAAGTCTTTGAAAATTGACTGGCTGACTATGTATGGCAAGGTAGAAAGGCGTAACAACCATATACAACGTATATCTACCTAGATGCTTAAAAATGAATTTTGATCATAGATGCGTATAAACCAAAATAAGTAAATGAGTTAAGAAGGTATCTAAATTAAACTAAAAATATAATTTTGGTTCAATAAAAATAGAAAGAAGAAATGTCGTTACTAAAAATATTTTTTAATCTACAGTTATGATAAATTAATCGAGTGTTATAAAATTAAGGTTAAACAACAAAAGAATTGCTAAGTATTCTTACCTTCATTATTTGTAGGCGTCGTCTCTGTAGAATCGTCTTGCAATTTGGCTAGCTGAACTCACTTTAGATTGTGAAGACATTTTTATGTGTGAACTATATACCACCGACTATAATAACACGCCAAATTCACTATTTCCGACAAAACACGTTGCTTACCATTTCGCGGCAGTATAAATACTAAACTGCGGCCCTGCTGCTTTGTCTGAAGCGCTGATTCCTACGCTGCTGCCTACTTTCAGAATAAGAACTAAATAATAAAAAAAATTGACAAAATTTACTTAAATTAATGATAATTATATGTTATACGCTTTCCTAATTTGACTTCCAACCAAGTTTTTTAAGGCGTAAGGTTATACGCATATCTAGCAAAAACCGTTTGAACAAATTGGCGCATACGCCTTTAGTTTTGTACATATAATTTGTTATTTTTTTTACAAAAAAATATGACCATTTAACATATTGTGCGCATGCATAAGAGCTGTCGTTTACATACAAAAAGTCGTTTTTACTAAAATTGGCGAATACGCCCCTCTTACGCGAGACCCTCAATATAATTCATATTAATTCAGATCCTTGCCATCCATTCAACTAGTCAGCTAATATTGAATTAATAATAAACAAGTTAATGAATTTCAAAATACTTTAATTTTTTAATAGAATTTAATGCTAAAATTAATATTGCAAGCAATGATAAGTTTAAATATATTTCTAATAGAGCCCAAGTTTTTATTAAAGCATATACATGATTCAACGAAAATAAAATGGTTTTAAATAATAGTAGATAGTTAGGATTTCAATATTATTGCTGAAAATACAGTTTTCATTAAATCCAATACTCCTTATTATCGGAAGTAATTGCACAAGTGCATCAAAATTACCGATAATTTTGCATGACAGCGTGTTGTCTAAAAACTGCATGAGTTCATTTTCATATTTTGGAGAAAGAGCCCGACACCGAAGGTGGAGGGCTCTTTTTCCAAAATATGAAAATGACCGAATGCAGTTTTTCTAAGACAACAAGTTCGAATGCAAAATTATCTGGTTATTTTGATGCACGAGGGTAATTCGGGGGAACATTTCCCGAATAAGAACATGGTTTAAAAAAAATACATTTTTATTCTTTTTTAATACAAAAACGTACATGTAACTGTAAGCAAAGTAAAGAGACGCATAAATAAGATTTTTATAATCCGAAACGAGACATTGTTAATAATATATATTCACTTGACTTTTACGTTATTTACAAATTGTTGCTGTCATCGTAAGTTTACAATGGAATTACCATAGATACGTACGATGCAATTATCGCCGTGCTCTTTCGGTTTCTACAGTGCAATTATCACTGTAATTTTCCGAGAATCGCACTCTTCTAATGGGATTTTTTATTCATGAGGGAAATATTTGACCCAACCGTTTCACCAGTTCAAAGGTGGGCGTCACCGGCGACGCGCGTGCCAGTTGGCCGGACGTCATTGCAATTCAGAAAGTCATGAGATCAACAGTGTTGTTATCATCACGATCCCTTATTGATATCAGCAATATTAAATATTATATAAAATATTAATACTGGTTCAGAAAAGAGAATATTGTACTTCCATAAACATACTTAGAATTGGTCAATTGATTATAGAGTAAAGGTTGTGCCCAATGAAATATTCTATTTGAACTTTTTTTAATGTCACTATATAGTTAAAACAATACTAATATCGTTGTCCAAACATAAGCTTTTATTTGTATCAATTTGATATATTTCCGCAATACCGGATAGAGCATGCATTGGAATTAATAGGTGTGTTTTTGAGACAACGATCATTTTTCTTTTGTGACTGAAGCATATGATTTGACTAATATTGTGACGTTTTGCATATTTGTATGCCGTGACGCCACGCTTGTGTTGGCGTGCAAGCACTATAGTTAAAACAATAACAATGTCTATTGGTCAGAAACTGAATGAGGTTATATTATGCCCGATTACTAAGGTGCGCATGTTCTCTTGATTGTCGTATATTTTTTGAATTGTTTATAGGTCTGTAGTCACTGTTTTATAAATATAGCTTTCTTAAGAGTTGTGTTGTGTTTCATTTAGCTTGGCTTTGTATTAAGTTCACTCAAAGCTTACACTACACTTTAACTGTTTGACAGATTCTACGTTGAAAATTATCTTTTCCAGAACGTTGCCAAATTTATCGTAGATTCGACTTTTATTACTGTAGATAGGCAACACTTGACTCCACGAACATGTGCTGCGCAGAAACTCAGGTTTGGGTAAGGAATAGGATTAGGTTAGGACCCTACGCACATGGTGCTCTCCAGGGAACTGGTGTAGGTGGGTCACAAAGCCTGCCTAACTGATGGTTCGCTAGCGTATTTATATAATAAAATATGATTTTTGCACTTTAAGGTTTATTATCGCTCGCGTTGACAGCTCACCTTGTTTAAATTTTTTCTTTATCGTTTACATAATATTTTCCAAGTTCCAGTTCAAACTTAGGATAGAATGATATTTATTTAGCAGTTCATGCCTTTTAGTAGTTCACAATATACCTTTAACTACAGTGAAAATAATAGTATCAAAGCTCATCAAATCAAGAAAGAAGCGGCCGTTTTTTACAAATATTACGACGAAGGCGACAAGAACTTAATAATGCGAAAAGTCTACACAATGCATTAAGAGCAACGCATATATGCATTAGAAACGACAACGGCTGACTATTGACGAAATCCAAAGAAAATGTTGCACCACTAACCTTTAGAGAGTTTAGGCTTCAGATTAAGCTTCAGATATCGCACAATTGATAAAAGGCAAACACTTATAAAATCCCAGCGATTACAAAAATGGCGTCAATAGTATAAAGCATCGATAGGAAAATACCGTTCTAAAATTCGTCCAGTAATTTGTTTCGATGAAACATGGTCTGAAATGCATGAAACACCACCCAAAGGCTGGTGTGATTTTTTCAGTAGATATAAAATAGAAGCTACCACAAATAAAGGAAAAATGATAACCATTTTAGGTTAAACTACTCAATTATAGGTATCTCGGGTTTCAAAATTGCGTTTATTCATTTTACCTAAAGAGCTCTACGTTTTTATAATTTTTTTAAAAGTTATGGGAACTATTTTTGTTCTAGTTTTCAGACATATCCAACACTGAGATCTTTCTCACATAATTCCAAAGGTGAAGGAATCTTGTAAGTACTGTAAACGATACAACGAAAGTAATATTGCATCAGCACTTACCGCAATTCAAAATAGGGTTTCAAAGAGTCAAACTGCGAATACTTATGACGTCCTTCATGTTATGATCCAGTTTAAAGTTTCCAATAAATTTTAGAAAATTTGTCTGTGTTCACCATCAATTTAACTCCAGATGAAGAAGCTATTTTAGTGAGGTGGATTCTGGAATATTGAAAGAATGCAGGAAAGGGGACGTGCAAATCTCGATGGAGGATATTCCTGATCACAATAATCGTAAAACAGCATTCGTCAACGACCTACCCGAAAACCCGCCATTGTGAATTAATAGAGAGAATGAAAATTGGTAGGAATGTTAAGGATGACATAAGAAATACTAAACCGAAAAGTTCCTACCTCTAAATAGGTTGATTCATCCCCTAAGACGTCGTTTTTACTCTCTTTTTCAAGTTTTCTAGATTATCTCGAGAACGGTGCAATTTTTGATAAAAAAAGCTATATAGAAAAATATTTCTTATAACATACTCTATAAAAAACGTTTCTACACATTTTTTCTTAGAATTAATAATATTATCAAACACAGTAAATGCAATCTAATATATAATATAATATAAAGCCCAATGGTTAACGCTAAAAGTTGACAGTAGGCTACTGGCCTCACTTAAAATTAAAATGAATTTACCACCTCCGCTCTGTTAATCCTATAAAACCTCTCGATTTTTAAAGAAGAAGTAAAATTGTATATGGATCGTACTTATTTCCACACCACCCCAAAGGTAAAGTACAAAGTACTTGACGCTGAAACTTCTTTACCGACGTGGCGATAATTTTCGAGCGTTACGAAAATTCATATCGCCCGAGGGGAGTTCGACGAGTGCGTCAACGGCGACAGGAGGGGGATACGCACAAGCTTGATCAGGAAACGGCCGGCAGGAGGGTAAATAGATCCGTTGCGATGCCTATATAATATCTAAGTATGTGTTAGTGGGAACGACCGGATGGTATATTCATGGATTCTACCTAAACGGTATACTAGTACTGCGGTGCTGACGACGATGTCGGCTAAACGCGAGCAAATAAAAGGTGTGTTCTGTATCACTTATGCTGACCTTCTCGTAATCAATCTGGATGGCCAGAGCAGAGAAGATAATATATACGCTGTGAAAACAAGCGACACCGTACGTGATGCGAATTCTAGTATTACGGAATCAAATTTGCAGCATCCGACGGGTTATTGGTTAGTTAACGAAATCTTGGCACACCTGTCGCCAGTGGCCCCTAAGTGGATTGCCAAGATTGATTTATCAAATACAAAAGTTCCTTATTGGTTTGGTGGTTGTGTTGAGGCGTTGTTCTGGAACTGTTTGTTTTGTCTGGCGCGTGTTGACCATTGGCAGGAAACGGCTACTGACATGAGGGGGAATACGCACACGCTTGATTGGGAAACGGTCAGCAAGAGGGGAAATAGATGCGTAGCGCTGCCTATATAGCACCTAAGTATGTGTTAGTGGGAACGACCGGAAGACATATTCACGGATCCTGTACCTAAACGGTATAGTAGTAATGCAGTGCTGCGATTGATGTTCTGAAAAACAGAGGGTGTTGCACTTTTTGCCGCATATCAGAATTGCCCATGTCTTTACGGTCCAGTGAATTGCTTCAATAGGTTTGATGATGCAATGATCAAACCCTGTGCTTGTGATACGAGTGGTCCGCGTTCGATTACCGTCGGTGGCAAAACATGTTTGTTAAGGAAGAAGTTTCACTTCTAGCAGACACTGAAAATAGCCCGCATTTACATTTGGCGCCCGCCCTAAAAGGAGTGCCTCATTGTAGTGACCTTGAGTTGTCACAGTGGGTGTAGTAAAAGAAAATGAAACTTGTTACACTGTCGAGTGTGAAGTAGTGGTTATCACTTTATATTTTTACTTTCTTTGGGTATGACCACATTGGGCGCTTTGGTTAATAAGTCATACATATATTTAACGAATTATATATCCCGCCCTGATTTCGTTTGCGTTTTGTTTACCAAACAATTAGACGTTTTAGGGGGAATTGCTATAGAACCTGTTTGTAGAGAATTTTATGTTAATTTTGTATATAAATATAAGAAATTGAAGTTGAAACAATGTTGTAAGAGATGAAGCACACACTTTAGGGGTGGGATCTACTATTCTTAATATTTCTACCAATTTTTAAAACTTTATAATGAGTATCTACCACATTCAGACATAGCTTAAGTAACGATTTGCCTCACAAACATGAATCCTCCACGACAATACATAACATATCTAACGTCTCGTCTCTGTTAAACGCAAAATTAGAAGATTAGAGCTTATCACTAGTATTAGAGAAGTATTAAAAAAGTTACATTCGTTCTCATTACTTCAAAGAACTATTTTGTATTTTAGAACTTCTTTGTTATATAATATTTATTTGCTGCCACAAAGTTTTTACTCGAAACTCATTAAGTAGTAATTACACCATTAATGATCAACAGAAAGACATTGGAATGTTCAATAGGTATAAAAATTTAGATCAACCACAGTGGTAGTTAATTAATGAATATAAGACGTATAGCTTGGCTGAAAACAATGTCAGTGGGCTTTACGATAAGGTGTTTGAGAGAATTGTATAGGGTTACGCATCTGTATGTGGACAATATGCCTAGCTAGTTCAAGAAGATGTTTTCAGAACTTTCAAAAACTAATATCATCTGAATAATTGATCCAAGAACTGCTGTTTCAAGTATGTTTTCTTATCTGTGCTACCCAGCAAAATTTGAATTATGGGTAATTGAAATCTCTAAGTAACGAAGATATTAAAACTTTGAATGAAAAGTAAATTAAGGACATATCACCTTCAGGGGTTTAAGCAATACTATAAACATTAACTTGTTGCAAAATGATGTCGAATAAAAATTTTCTATGCAAACATGGTGGAAATTTTTGGGGATACTTCGCTCTAAAGAATAGGTTTATTGATGTAAAGAAAATTGAAACATTTTTGACTAGCTGCAAATTCCAAATTGGAAAAGTGGAAACAAAATTTCCTGCGCATTTTTACATGACTTTTATCTATACTTTAGAATGATGTCAATATTCGGTCTAACCGGATGTAATAAATGTCGGACTCTCCATCGATTCCGGAAGTTGGCATAGCTGGGTAGAGATTGAAAAAGTCAGACAGGAATGTGCAAGCTATATTTATAGCTGTTTATGTGGATTTTGGAACACAGGATGATGTGAAAAATGTAAATCTACACCTAATATGATTTCGGAAATAGATTGTCTTTGTATTTATATCAAATATGCATATGAATCCCATATCCCATCTTTTCTAGCTA
>MU189825.1:0-37176 GCA_016904865.1 Pissodes strobi | reverse complement strand
GGTGCGCCACCGAAGAGAACGAAGCGAACGGAGGGCCATATCACCGAACATTAACAATAGACTTAACAATACACTAGAAGGTCCAGTCTCAGTCGGCACTTTTGATGTAGCGCTCACAAAGGCGACACGCCAGACTTTAGACGGGACGGGGTGAAACGTGGCACGAAGCCTGAGCAGTTAACCAGCATTTCATCACGTTCCGCGACGGGGCAAGGAGGGAAATGCTGGGGCGGGGCTTAGAGTGAACCTTCTAGTCTATTGTTAATGTTCGGTGACCATACGTTTTCTCTCGCTTATCTTGCTCTGCCCAATAACTGTCACTTTTGTGCTTTCTTATTGGTTTAATTAAAACCCATAACGGAACTGTGGGGTGGATGTATTCTCGCAAGAGAGTCTTGGTGTTATTCCATCTCCGTCTTGCCTGTAATAATACGCGATGTCAGCTTTAAGAGTTTGACAGCTAAATTTCCTTTGTTCGTCGGGCTAGGCGTCAAATTCTTTATATCTCTTTAGTGTGGTTTGTATTATACGATAAGAAAGGAAAATCATCCCATCTCTGAATAGTTGTTGGAATAATGGCTCCGTTCAAAGCACCAAAAATCGTAAAGAGCACTTTGTAGTTCTCTACTTACACAAGGATGAAACTATAAGAAGAGTTACTGGATTTTGTCAGCCGTTAAATGAAAACCTCATGTAAACTTGACATGGAAAGAATTATGGTACAACAGGCGTACCTTTATAGGTGTTATAGGTATATGGTACAGAAACATCAAAACGGACCAAATTATGGACATGTACCATAATTATGGTACGGTTGGCAACACTGTCTGCGTGTCTTGATCTTCGATTAAAACATCAAAATATGGAAAACAGGTTTTATTTGCCTTTTCAGAAAATGGCCTTGCTGTGACGTCACAAGAAATTCTCCACAAATAAAACTTATCATGGAAAGTTTTGCAACTGCGGCACATCGCCTCATCCTAAGTTAAATAAATAATTGCAAAAATATTCTTGACATCAAATACTTTCAAAGTCAAGAGAAGACTGGGTAGGGAAAATATGTTGAGGTCCGGTAAAGTTCACGACCCACGGAATAATAATATATTTGATTTGTGCGTATTTCATTTAGTAATTTTTTATCATTCTACTAATATTTCACTTCGCGCATTGCCCTCCGAACACTTCGCTCGCTCCGGGGGCTCAACAAACAGGAACTAACCAAGTGCTAACCAAAACTAACCCAAGGCATACCCAAAATTAAGAAAAAATTATTTTTTTGGACTTAATTTGTAATTTTTTTTAAGAAAAAGTGTATGATTCACCGATTATAGCAACCAGTTGCTAAAATTTCCTTATTTTCACGTCACGCCCGGGAAACTTCGCCGTTCTACGTCAATTAACCTCAAAACTCGAACTTTGGGGGCTTTTTTTCGGCTCAAGTGTGGGGGATCCGCAGATTTTTTTCTCTTAAACTACTCTATAGGGCACCCCTTTTCTAATGGAAAAAAGAAAATTGCGAAATTCCGTGGGTCGTGAACTTTACCAGAACCAATTGTTGAATTAGTTGAAGTTAAATTTGTGAACCGGAAATATATAATAGGGGAATACAATTAATGTATTGCTATAGTGCCAATGAACAAATAATGAAACAAGGGATCATTAATAAAAGTGTTTAAAAGTTGGGTTTTGCGGTTTCGCAATAATTTATGATTTATGACATATGACTGCTTCATTAATGAAGGATTTATTCATCTACAAATTAATCACTTAATACAATTTGTCGACTCAAACGGCTCTCAAGTTAATATTCAGAAAACAGAACGAGTTTGGCGAGGTGTTCGCGTTAATATTCCAAGAAACGGTCGAAAAGCAGCATACATAATGTACTACTTCAATATTTATAATTAAAAAAATAAGGAACAAAGCTAATCGAACACAAGTTTTCTTTAATTATATTGTAAAAATGTAACCTAGGGCAGAATAATTCAGCTGGTTTAAAATAATTTTACTACGCACGTGCAATAAAAAACTCCAATTCAATTAAAAAAATATTGATGCCCCATTACGAAATGTTTTAATAATATTTAGCAGTTTTTGGGTTTAAAGAATATGCGAAATGCGCCTTTGATCGAATATGAAATGGGTACCGTAAAGTGGGGTTATTTGAGTGTTAAGGGGCTAATTGTTTTTTTTTTATTGTTTTGGATTTTCAACCTGTCTTTCTTAATGAACACATAACTTTATCATTTAAGCTAAGAAAATTAATTTAGAAGAAAACGATGAACATTTTTTGGCATAGCCTTCAAATTGTATAGGCCAAAAATCAGCTGTAAATTAATGGCCCCAAATTTCTGATTGTGTAAAGACAAAAACACCTCGTGACGTCATCCATGTAAGCCTTTGCGATTTGGAGCGAAGATGTAGGAGTGGGGCTTGCGGGTGGAAGGGTATTCGCGATCAAGGCTTAATTAGTTGTAACGTTGCCAGACTACTACGATAGTAGTGAATATCAGGATGTCCGTATACAAAGAATCTATCTCTTACATTACAATTTCTCCAATATTGTAAAAAACATATTTCCATAAGATGTTCTTTCCTCTTTTTATAATGTGGTATTTCGTAAATAGTGGAAGAAGAGCTCAGTCGCATCAAATGGGACATTTTAGGACTGGGTGAAGTGAATAGAAGGGGAGAAAATCAAATAGTTCTTAAATGAGGTCATTTACTACACTACAAAGGAGAGGAAAATATCGAGAGAGGAGAAGTGGGTTTTATGGTGCATAAGAAACATATAAAGGATAAGGTTGTTGGTGTATGCACCAACAACCGACCACAACGACGAAGTGATTGAAAACTTCTATGAAGACATATACAGAGCCATGCAACAAGATAAAACTCACTACACATTACTCATGGGAGACTTCAACGCCAAACTCGGACATAGAGAGGACGAGGCCGAAACCGCTATCGGCCCCTTTGGGTACGGAGAAAGAAACAACAGAGGAGATATTCTGTTAGACTTCTTACTACAACATAATCTTTTCGCTACGCACTCGTTCTTCGAAAAAGCTAAACAACGTAGGTGGACCTGGGCAAGCCTTAATGGCACGACAAAGAACGAAATTGACTTTATAATGTGCAATAAAAAGAACATCGTGCACGACGTCACTGTACTAAATAAATTCTCCGTAGGAAGCTATCACCGACTAGTCAGAGCAAAGGTTAAGATAAATATGAAGGTAGAGAGAGAAAAGATTATAAGAAAAAATAAAAGTAAGAAATGGACAGGTATTACGGATAAAACAGCTTATCAAACATCCATAATATCAGAACTGGGAAATCAAGGAAACTTAAGACAAGATGATCTAAACGTAGATGACCTGAATACACATATTAGCGTCGCCGTAAGAAATGCTCAAGAAAAGTATAAAGATAAGGAAAGAGACAGAAGAGGAAAAATTAGCGAAACCACAAAAACCTCATTAGTGTACGGAGAGAAATGCGAAGAACAAACACCCCAAACTCCCCTATGCAGAGACAAATAAATAAAGACATCTCAAAGGCCATCAGAAATGATATCAGAACATACAACACTCAGCATACATCTCAAGTAATACAGGACAATAAAAGTATGAAAGTACTGCGGCAAAGACTGGCCAAAGGAAGAAAGAATATTTGCAGACTTGATCAAAACGGAAGAATAAGAACAAACAAGAACGAAATTTTAAAAATTGCTGAAGATTTCTATGCAGAACTCTACAAGCGAGATAAGGAACTGCTTGATATAAATCATATAAGTAGTTATACTACGCCGGTTTCGCGACAATAGCGTTAACGGTCCACTTTAGCGTTATCGTATTGAAAAAGTGTCATTGCGAAAACTCCCTAATTTGTGAAAACTCCCTAATGCACATGTGTGTGTTTGAATAGTTGGTCCGCTAGGTGTCTCTGTTGTTTGGGGCGTTGTCAGCGCGCGCTTGGCTTTTGCCTCGGGTATCCCGAACAGGATCCGACAGCAGCAGCAGCACCCCGTATCTTGCGTTTAGGGGCGTGGATAGCTGCGTGGGGGAAAAGGGGGGTTGAGCGCGCGGGGATGATGGCTTGGGGGTTCCCGGGGTGCGGCACCCCCGATCCCCTGGTAAGCCTAGCCTGGTTTTATGCTAGTATAAACAACAAAAAAGCTGTTTAATAAATTATTAAAAATCAAAAAATATATTAACCTATTTGTCTGTGGTACAAGAATTTGATTTAATAATATACTTAGTTGTTAAATAAGATGCATCAATGCTAACAATAACTAGTAAACTTAATATAGTATAAAAATAATTCATAACATCGTGATGGGTTTTCTCTGCTTGTTGTTGTTGCCCATGATGTAGTACAATTGTTTTCCAATTGGGTATATCTCCAAATGAACGATCTTGGTACACCAGTCTTAGCTTGGAATGCTTGGATGTTATCAGATTTGAACAATTTTCACTGGCTGAAAGATGGTATTCTAATAAAGGGCCATTATAGGGTGATATGTTATTCAAATTCAGTCGATTCCATCTGCTAGGCCAAGTATCGTTTTTCGTTCCATTATTATCGATGCAAATAAAAGTCTCTTTTACTCTAGGAGGAACATTACAGTAAAATGTTTGTTGAAAAGCAGCACAGAGAATAATGAAACTGCTTGATAATACAGCCATCGTAAAAATGATAGTTAACCCTATACATTTTCATTTATATTACATTTATGACAAGATCTCTTCGGTGGGGGCGGTCCATCAAAACAGTCGGAGTAGTGCTGATCACAAGGTAGATTCAACTGTAAATCTTTATTATTTTGTTATTTTTTTGGCAATAAATCCCAAATTTGTTTTAACTCGATTGAGAAGACGTTTTTAATTAGATAGCACAATGGCATAAAATGTAGGTCATCAGATGAAAGATCTCGTATAGTTCGCCCAGCCGTTGTTGACCCTCAAAACGCATGCAAATGCATGCGTTTCGAGGCTCAACAACGGCTGGGCGAACTATAATAATCTATGATTTTCTTAGTAGGAACATAGCACTTTTCCAACACGGTCAATAATTGATCTCTCCTGTCTGGCACGTTTTTTGTGGCAAGGTGAGCAATAAAGTTCACCCGAATGGCAATTGCCAGCAACTTTCTTAGTAAATGATTTTCCACATATGAAATAAGATCTGTGATGTTGACAACAGTGCCAAAACATCCTTAGGTTGGGTATTTTTACAGGCAGTTCATCTCCAACAGCTTGATTACTACAACCAGATGCGCCACAAAGCATTTTTTGTCCTGTCCTGTCTTGTCCTGTTCTGTCCTGTCTGTCCTGTCCTGTGCTGTCCTGTACTGTAGTAGGTATACCGGCAGGTTGGCCTGGGAAAATTTTGATGACCGTGAGAAAAATTGCGGGGGCGTGGCACTTTGTCGGCGCCTTTGATCTAGCCTGTCCTATCCTGTCCTGGCTTACCAAGGGAAGGCTTATCAGGGGATCGGGGGCCCCGCACCCCGGGACCCCCAAACCATCATCCCCGCGCGATCAACCCTCTTTTCCCCCCACGCAGCTATCCACGCCCCTAAATGAAAGATACGGGGTGCTGCTGCTGCTGTCGGATCCTGTTCGGGATACCCGACCTACGCCGAGGCAAAAGCCAAGCGCGCGCTGACAACGCCCCAAACAACAGAGACATCTAGCGGACGAACTACTCAAACACACACATGCGCATTAGGGAGTTTTCACAAATTAGGGAGTTTTCGCAATGACACTTTTTCAATACGATAACGCTAAAGTGGTCCGTTAACGCTATTGTCGCGAAACCGGCGTAGTATAATTACTCATATACCAAAAATCGAAAATATCGGTTCTGAGGATATACCAGACATATCAGTGGGAGAAATAACAGCAGCACTCTCCGATATGAAAAACGGCAAGTCACCTGGAGATGACGACATAGTCATTGAGGCCATTAAGGAAGGAGGAACGGCACTAACATATGCCATACAAAAGCTATGTAACGCATGCTTGATCGGGGGCTCAACCCCATCCCAGTGGCACAATGCCGTCATTACCATAATGCATAAACAGGGTGACATCGCAAATCTAAGAAACTACCGACCGATTAGCTTGCTCTCTCACGTGTATAAACTTTTCACCAAGATCATAAGAAAGCGACTTACGAATAAGTTGGACGCCTATCAACCCCCTGAGCAGGCCGGTTTTCGCTCCGGATATGGAACAAATGATCACCTATAAGTCATAAAATCACTGATCGAAAAGTGTGGGGGGTACAATAAGCCATTAATTCTTATATTTGTAGACTACGAAAAGGCATTCGATACCATCGACCAACATAAAATGCTGCTAGCACTTGCTGACTGTAGAATTGACCATCGTTACATCGCCCTCATTAAAAATATCTACGATACTGCAACAGCATGCGTTAGACTGCATGAAGATACGAGCAGATTTGAGATGCCGCGCGGAGTTCGACAGGGTGACACTATCTCTCCAAAATTGTTTATAGCCCTATTAGAATATATGTGCAAGCAAATAGATTGGCAAAACATGGGGGTAAATATAAATGGAGAAGACCTTAATCACCTAAGATTTGCCGACGACATTGTCCTAATATCAGATAGTGTAGATAAAGCCAGGAAAATGTTGGAACATCTTCACGGGGAGTGACGCCCCCACCATTCCGAGTTGCCACGGGATGTGGCCCATCAAATCCCATCGTCCTCCTCCAGGCTGGAGAACACCAAAGTACAAAGTCTGGAGCTGATCACTGGGGAGTGATCCAACAAACCCCATTTTTACCCCTGTCAGACTAGGGACCGCCAAAGGAATGAGTCTGAGGCCGATGCTTCGAGTGGAAGCGGCCCTAGGTGGTAGATGCATAAGCCTACTCGCATCGTCCGGTGAAAGACCACCCTACCAGAATTGGGGAGCGCTAAGTGGTTTTCCCAAATCACGTTCCGCTTCCGCGCTGGTGATCCCGGGTTTCACAGTAGGAATATATGGACATGATGGTGCTTCCAGGATCAAAATATTCCGGAGGTAAACTCCCCGGCCATTCGGATCTCCGGGCGCTGGGTGGCCCTGGGAGCCCTTCATTCCGCATTTCACAGACAGCAAAGATACCGAATCAATTTAGAATAGCTTTCTGCAACATAAGAGGCCTAAATACAAACATAAATTCGGTACACCAACATCTACAAGCAAATAGACCACACATATTGGCCCTTACAGAAACACAAGTATGTTCTACAACAACAACAGTGAACTACCTCTATCCTGGTTACGACTTACATACCCGATTTAGATATAAGTTCGGAATATGCCTTTTTGTCCGAAGCGACCTCTCATGTCACCGCGAGGAAACACTCGAACCGAACAACCTTGACGTCATGTGGCTCAAGTTCACCGCCAAGGGATTAACCAAGTTTATATGTTGTCTCTATCGCCCTCCGAGCGATAGAGCCTACCAAAGCTTTTTCTCAACACTAGCTACCACCTTTGACTCAATACAGGTCGATCACCCCAGTTCAGAAATAATCGTTCTGGGAGACTTCAATGCCCACAACACCAACTGGCTCAAACATCACAACAAGACCGACAACGAAGGTAGAGAGGCTGAAGCATTTGCCATCAGCTGCGGGCTTACTCAACTTGTAGACGAACCAACTCGAATCTCAGAGAGGGGCGAATTCGCCGCCCTCCTGGATCTTTTTCTGACCACCAATCCTGACCAGTACAAGGTTACAGTTGGTCCGCCATTAGGTACCTCCGACCACAAACTTATTACAACGGTTTGTGAATTGCCACTCATACAGAAGGATACACCATTGCCTCGCAAAATCTGGCATTACAATTCTGCAAACTGGGACGATCTGAGGCAGTTTTACCTAGATTTTCCTTGGCTCGACGTCTGCTTTGCCACTGACGACCCGTCAGACTGCTGCGAAGAGATCATGCAAGTAATCTCCTCAGGAATGGAAGCATACATCCCAAATTCCATCAAGTTACCATCAAAAGGAAAGCCCTGGTTCGACAAAAGATGCGAAAGAGCTGTAGGAAGAAAACAGCAAGCCTATAAGTACTGGCAGCAAAATCAGACCGCTGAAAATCGCAATTATTTTATCGAAGCGAGAAACGAGTGCAAGCGTGTGATCGACGAAACTAAGGACAAACACAATCAAAGGATCAGGAATAAACTTTTGCAATGCCCCAGTGGCTCCAGGAATTTCTGGTCGGTAGCAAAGGCAGTAAGTAACAACTTTACAAAAACGTCTCTCCCACCTTTGACGGACGAACGTGGCATCACGGCGACTACAGCCAAGGAAAAAGCAAACATGCTCGCCAAAATGTTTTCATCGCACTCTACCTTAGACGTGCCCCAAAGCAAGACTCTCCCCACTATACCGAACATCAACACCACCATGGCAGAAGTCAAGTTTTCTCATCGTGATATTCGCAAAATCCTTAAAGAACTAGATACGCAAAAGGCATCAGGACCGGACGGAATACCTGCCATCGTGCTAAAGAGCTGCGCCAACGAACTAACACCTGTTTTTTCCAGGCTTTTTTCTCTTTCTTACAGAAAAGGGATTTACCCATCCTCTTGGAAAATCGCTCGAGTGCAACCTGTTCCAAAAAAAGGCAAGAAAACCACGCCCTCAAACTATCGCCCGATTGCCTTGCTTCCAATAATCTCCAAAGTCATGGAACGTGTAGTCAACCAGCAACTACTCAAGTACCTCGAGAGCAACAGAATAATCAGCGATAATCAATACGGCTTTCGCAAAGAGAGATCGACAGGAGATATATTGGCCTATGTCACTCATATATGGAGTAGGGCAATTGAAAACTACGGAGAGTCTCGAGCGATTGCGTTGGATATTTCAAAGGCATTCGACAGAGTTTGGCATGACGGACTGCTGAACAAACTGCCGTCCTTGGGACTGCCCACCTCTCTCTGCAGCTGGCTGGCCAGTTTCCTTAAGAACCGATCCCTACATGTTGCAGTCGATGGACACATCTCGGACACATTCACCATCAACGCGGGCGTGCCTCAGGGCGCAATACTTTCACCAACTCTGTTCCTCATCTATATTAATGACCTGCTGATCGAAACGAATAATCCTGTTTACAGTTTTGCAGATGACAGTACCCTTGTCTCCCACTTTAGATCAGAAAAACCCTTACCAGCGACTGAGACTCATCACCGCAGACAGGAGCAGATTACAGCAATTAATCAAGACCTGGAGAAAGTTCAAACTTGGGGCGACCGATATTTGGTCCAGTTCAATGCAGCAAAGACCCAAGCCGCAACGTTTACTAAGAGGGCCAATACAGCGGGCCCTGACATCATTATGGCAGGATCGACCATTCCTTCATCCTCGTCAATCGGGCTGCTGGGTGTCTCGGTCAACAGCAATATGTCATGGCATGACCATGTTGCTAACATCGCAAAATCAGCCTCCCAGAAGCTTGGTGTGCTATTTCGCAACAAAAAACTCTATACACCGCAGCAGTTGCTCTTGATGTACAAAGCGCAAATAAGACCGTGCTTAGAATATTGCTCACATATCTGGGGTGCCGCACCAAAGCATACCCTAAAGCTGCTGGATTCCATTCAGAAGAGGGCTGTGCGTCTCGTCGGCGATCCGGAGTTGACCCGGAATCTGGATAGTCTGGAACATCGCAGACATGTGGCCGAGATGTCTCTGTTTTACAGATACTTTCACGGCAGATGCTCCCAGGATTTGGCCCGCATAATCCCGCCCTTGGCAACTCCTGTCAGGCAGTCCCGACAGACGGCGGGAGCGCACCAGTTCGTCGTACAACTAGAAACACCTAGAACATCGCTTTGCCAGAACTCCTTTGTCTGGCGCACTGCATCACTATGGAACTCACTTCCAGGACATCTGTTTCCCACTAATTACAACCTACAAATATTCAAGAACCGTGTCAATCAACATCTTCGCACACACACCGCTCGTCGAGCGCCATAGGATCTACCTTTAGTGTGTGTGCCACTCCCATAAAAAAAAAACCGAACCTCGAGAACGGTTGGGCTTAAAATCAATACATCGAAAACCCAGTTCATGACAAATCTTGTAGTAAGCGACAACATTCATGTTGGAGTTCATAACATTGAACAAGTAACAAAATACAAGTATTTGGGCCACGAGATCAGATTGGGCAGGGACAATCAAACTGCGGAAATTTGTAGAAGAGTGAGCCTAACGTGGGCAGCCTTTGGAAAACTTCGCGATGTATTCAAATCAGACATACCAGCATGCTTAAAAAGAAGGGTTTTTGACCAATGCGTGCTTCCTGTTATTACTTACGGGACGGAGACGCTAACATTAACAAAGAAAACAATAAACAGAATCAGAGTTACGCAACGTGCTATGGAAAGATCAATGCTGGGAATAAGCCTTAGAGATAGGATCCCTAACAATGAAATAAGGAGAAGGACCGGTGTCGTTGACGCAGTGGAAAGAATAGCCACCTTAAAATGGAACTGGGCTGGGCATATTGCTAGAAGAACGGACGACCGATGAACTAAGAAGATCCTCGAATGGCGACCAAGACAGGAGGCGAACAGAAATAGAGGGCGTCCACCGACCCGATGGACGGATGACATACGGCGCGTCAAATCAAATTGGATGCAAGCGGCACAGAATAGAAATACGTGGCAACTATTACGAGAGGCCTATGTCCAGCAGTGGACGCAGCTAGGCTGACTGATGATGATGATGATTTCGTAATTTATTTATTTAATTATCTAATACTACTATCTCGTTCGTGCAGTTTCCTAAAATAATAACTTTCCTTATAGACCCGGCAACACCGCGTGAGACGATGTATCAGAAAGAAGAGGCAAAACAAACGGCAAACAAATAGTTTGCAAAATTGCCGATAATGGCTGAGGTAATTAGTGCTATTTTCTTGCATTTTTATGAGATCGGTACCATTTATATGCTTTTAAGTACTCGAAACTTGTACCAAATATTTCGTTGTATATTTAGGTATATAATTTACATTGGTATGCGTATTTTTAAATCCGTAAAACTATATATTTCGGATTTAAAGACCTGTTGCTTTTATGTCGCTCTGCCGATTTGCTTACAGAACAGTTTTTGTTCGTTTTTAAATGTATGTTTTTCTCTCGGTTTCGGCTGGTTTTGTGGTAAGATATTTAGTGTAATTATGCCTCAAAAGTGTTGTATTCCTGGCTTTAGCGGAAACTATAAAAATAAGCCTAAAGTTTATGTAATAATGAAACAATCTTTGTATTCCATCCAAAAATTCCAATCGAAAAGGCCTTCTATAAATAGCGTAACAGAGCGCACCCAAAAGCGTGGTTCTAGGTACCTCGTTTTCGTTTTTAATTAAATATTTTAAATTAAATTATGTGAACCATTCTCTTAAAAATGTGACGTACAGTTTGTGAAATTTAAATGTGACCGTTGTCGATTTGTGTTGTTCGTTTGTCTTTATGGATATGTCCTTTTCCACTGATGATGGCTTAGGCCGAAAGCGCTCTGTTACACTATTTATAGAAGTCCTTTTGGATTAAAATTTTTGCGTGGAAAACAAAGATTGTTTCATTACTATGTTTCGTACATGCACACAGCCTTTACTTTTCATTTAAAATTTATGTTTTCGGTTTTCCAAAGGACGTAAGTTTAGTTATGTTCTCTTAGGGAAAATTTGGCGCAAGTGTAGGGGAGCTGGAAGCCTGCATGTAATACTACACCGAGTATTAAACCAGAAGTCTGTCATATAGCTATCGTTCTTTAAAATAAGTTAACTATTGATAGTTTTTATAAATATTAGTGTATGTATCCTGTTATATGATTAAAATTGCACGGCCTACATCGATGACGTCACACGACAAGCACTAAGGCCTTGTTATTAAGTGGTACTTGATATAGTGCTTTGTAAGTACTGCGCATGATTCTCTAGGACTTTTAAAGAAGTTTTATTAAAAAACATTATTTATTATTTTATTTTATGGCAGTGGCACACACACTAAAGGGAGATCCTGTGGCGCTCGACGAGCGGTGTGTGTGCGAAGATTTTGATTGACACGGTTCTTGAATATTTGTAGGTTGTAATTAGTGGGAAACAGATGTCCTGGAAGTGAGTTCCACAGTGATGCAGTGCGCCAGACAAAGGAGTTCTGGTAATGCAATGTTCTAGGTGTTTCTAGTTGTACGACGAACTGGTGCGCTCCTGCCGTCTGTGCACTATTTAATCTTCTTTGTTTCTTTACAAATATTTGTTTTTAGTGGAGGTGTTTGGACGAAATTCCCAGACTGTGGCAGTAACGTTTAATAGGAACCTACTTTTTATTTAAAGCCGTGTTTATTTTCAGAATGGTTAGAAATTACATACGGACTTACAAAAACGCAAGAATAGCTAAAAAATTACCTACCTAATAAGTCCTATACAGAAGATTATTTGCGCAGATCGTTAGCAGCAGCGCAAGGGATGAATCAGCAAGCGGATGCTTCAAACAGATACAATATGCTTAAATATACAATTGGTAGAAATGTTCGTGGCGAAAACAAAGCACAAAAACAACCGGGCCATCCCACTTTATTTATATCCCATGAACAAACAGCATTTGTCTATCATCTAAAAATAGTATCTTATCTGATTGGGGATCTCCATACACGACTACAGATTTAAGACACATTGCAAAAATCTATTTAGAAAAAAAAATCGTTAATCGTGCCTCTATAACTCCCGAAACACTAGATGATTTTTTATTACCCTGGAAACATCAACTGCTGGAGTTAACCCCGATTGTTTCATAAATTATGTTGAAACAAATATTACAGATATATTAAAATATTTATTTTTAAGAGGCTGCAAATATCCAGTACGAGTACTAAATGCCAGATGGATATATATTGCCACCAGATGTGGTTTACAAAGCCGACCATCTTTGGGATACCAGGAAACACACTATAACCGTTCTCGCATTTCTCGGAGTGGTTGCTGCGACGCGGTGTGTTTTGAGCTCGGTTTTGAAGACCATTGTACCGTATCTTCGCAATAAAGAGAGGACAAAGTTGTTGTTGGGAACAATCTGTCTTCTCAGTTTTCAAAACGAGTACTCAAGACCTGCCAAGAACCGCCCGATGTGGTTTTCTTCGCGACACTAAACAAATATTGAAGAGCCATTCTTACAACATTCAAGAAATCTAATTCATGTCCTCCCGCTTTAAAAGAATTGCAGGAGAGAATAAATGAAGAAAATAAAAGAGCACAAAATATCATAGCCGGATTTCGCAAAACTAAATTTTTTCCATTGGATACTAGTAAATCCAAGGAAAGATTGCCTATGAAGCTTCTACATATGTATCAGATTGCCTTATAAATATGTTGAGGGTAATGAGAAATGGTAGTTTAGAAAAAAATATTAGAAAAAGAAGAAGTCGAATAAATATCGAACCAGGAAAAAGCATATCTGCGGAAGATTATGGAGCATTAACTTCGAAAGCAGCTCAGAATTTAAATGACAATGCACTAGTGAAACATGCTCAGATACAACGACATTATTTTCTGATTAAGAAAACGAATCCGAAGAAGCAGTGAGTGTAAAGGAAGTTAAAGAAAAAGAAAATGACAGAATCACAGATAATCTCAATATTAGTCGTTCATTTATAATAGGTAATTGGATATTGGTAAAATACTACTTCGTAGTATCACTAACGAGAAATTTACGAAATCCAATTTGTGAATTTGTTAGTCGACCCTTTTCAAGGATAGAATTTGTAGACATATCTTCTGTAACGAAGACCTCCGATAACACTGCTCTACATTTTGATTTTTTTTTCGCTCCCTGATATTTTTTTTGGCCCTTTTGTGCCTATTTTAATGTGCTGATTTTAAATATGACCTCGGTTTTTTATCTAACTCGTAAGTTTTAAGAGAAGGGAAGAAGAATATAAAATACAAGAAAAACAAAACGTAAAAAATATACTGAACTTTATAAAATTCGAAAAAACTAAGTCAATTTTTTTTACGAAATATTTTATTTATTTATTTTGATATTATTAATTCATATAATCCAAGAAATTACTTTGTTGTCTTTTTTCGTTTGTATTCGCTGGAATCGGATTCACGTTAAAGGTCCGCAAATATGTTTGGGGTCATTTTCCTCAGTACCGCTTTTTCATTTGGGCAATTTGCTGGTGAAATCTTTCTCTGTGTTCATCTGAAACTGCACCTAAGTTTGTAACAAAATCCGCATATCTGGGATATAAATTCATCGATTTTCGTGCAATGGGAGCAATCGCATATTTGCTGCCCACAGCAGAGCTTTTCCAATGTTTCGAGAATCCTCGCCTTGGGCGTGAATTCTAGATTCATTAGATCAGCCTCACGTGGAAAGAGAAGTTGTCGTCCAGTGAAATAGGTATGTACTGTATTCTTCTAATATACGATTGTTCCCATCGCATGAAAATCATTAGGATTACTCCAATGACTAGAGAATTCAGACCCTGGTAAGAAAGAATCCTTTTTAGCAGACTTCAAATTATGTTCATAGACTAGCAAATTACTCATTGTAGACCTACCCTTAACAAAACCACGCTGATAATTAATCTAAAAAAACCAAACTAAACAACGGCTTAATTTTTTAATCGGTCATAGATTCAAATACCTTAGGGGTGAGGCTCTCTTCCCAGAAATTTACAGTGTCATTTGGAAGACATTGTACTTTACTAACATATTAGGAAGCAAAAAGACACTAAATGTCTAATATCATTTGTCTTATATTAAAAAAATATTTAAATAAATTATATTAATAAAACAAAGAAACCAAACAATTAAAAAAAGAAAATTAAAGATACATAGCAAACTTCCTAAGAAAATGAACTATTTTCAAAAATTCCTAAACATAGAAAAAATATTACTAGATAAACCTAGAGATAAATATATTTTTACGTTAAATTTAACCTAGTTCTCCGAGGTAATTTGAAATTGTTTTTGTTTTCTCGCATCAGGTGAATTATAGTTCAATATTGCATAAAAATAAGAATCATTATTTTATGTGAAAATGTAACACTATTTTACTTTACACCATTTTGCAAATTTAATATAAAACATTGAAATTTACAAAGTTAAAAGTTAGATTAAAAATAATATGTTTAATTAATCCCTCATAAAACGAAAAAATATATATTAAGTGGGGTTTATAAATATATTAACTGTATAAGTACAATATTAATACGTACATTCAAACAAATAAAATACATAGAAGTAAATGCGCAACAAAAAACTGTACCTCTTTTGAACCTTTCATATATTTGTACGCGCATTTCAATTGGGAAAATACAATTTCGACTGAGCTTTATTTATAAACCTGGCCGAGCATACTTGAATTGAGCTAGCTATTGTAGCAATGTTGGTCCAGCCTTGAGGCTATAATAAAATATTCCTTCTTTTGAATCGTTTTTGAATGGTTAATCAAAGCATAATTTTGACAAACTGGCGAATGCGCATCGAAAAATTTTAGTCTGCGTAACTAAACATCCATTTCTGAATAGATTTCTAAATTCACCCTTGAATAACGCCCTCCCCCAGATTAGCGACCCACGACAGCCCTTGAATTTAAAGAATTTCTGCATTCTTATTTTGCCCTTCCCAAGCCATTGCCAAGTTTCCGCGCCTAAAACTGAAAACTACTTGTATTTGAGTTGAAAATATGGCTGTTGCAGAAAAAATACTATGTAATACCCGAGACAGTCGTTGTATTATTGCAGCATACATGAGCGATATCGTATTATAAAAAGCCCCCACCCATGTTTCCAGCCTTATATTACAATACAACATACTATTTTCAGCAATAAGAGCAATGCGTTAAGTATATTTCAACCATAATCTCTATTATAATTTAGAGACCGATCGAATTTTGTTTTCGGTTTCGGCCAAAATATCCTTTCGGCCGAAAAAAAAGTAACTTTTCGGCCGCGAAACTGAAAAAAATTATTGGTGGTCTCGTCGCTCGTGTCATGTTTGCTGGCTGATCAGGATCACCTAACACCTTTAGTTTAGGTGGTTACTTCCGCTCATAGATAAAAGAATATATATTAAAAAAACACTTCCGCTTCATTCTCGGTTGAGTCAGCACGCTGCTGGTTGCACCATGGCAGCATGGTGGGGTTGATCGTCGAACTTCGAGGCACACAATGATAATAATAAGGCAAATACGAATCGAATACGCTATATATGAGCAATGACGAGGCATTTGCCAGAAGGCAGAATGAGATTTGACTTCTATTTCGAGAAGTGAAGAAGCACGTGGTTCCTCTCCTGATATTTTATATGTAAACTTATTGGTTTTTATCTGAAATTTCTATAAATTTTAACAGAAATTTGAAATTTGTTTTCTTTTTTCGTTTTCGATTTTACACCGAATTTCGGTTTCGGTTTTCGGCCGAAAAAAAACTTTATGCCGAAATTCGTTTTCGGTTCCGGCCGAAAACAAAAAAACGGTTTTCGGTCGGTCTCTAATAATTATAATAGCATATTTCATTACCAGTCTGAAAACTAGGCTTTTCCGGTGTGCGCACGATAGTTTCTGGTGTGAGACGTAACCGAACACTGGAAGTCGTGCAAGTGCGGGAAAAGCTGTTTCTGGACGTGTAAAGAACGATATTTTTCATAATACCTCTCTGAAATCAAACCATAAAATTATTATTAATTTATGTATACAAAATCATGTCATAATACATTTTGAATTAAAATGTAAGCAAAGGTCAAACTTGGAAGACAAGCAAGACACAGGTATCTAATATATCAAGCGTTGCTATGGAAATGTGTGTGTATGCATTATTATCCTTCGCATCTCCGCCGTCCCTCATTAAACTTTGTAATATACAACTTTTTCCCAATCGGTAAAATTTTTAAAGAAGTTATCTAAAAACATGGTGATTCAGCCGACCCTGGCTAGCCGCTCGAGCTCATCGCCTTGATGCGTCATTACAACTTTGTACCGGTCGGTGACAAGCAAGAATCCGTAAATCGGTTCTTTCTTTTGGTTTTAAGAAGAATAATGCCTAGAAATCGTATTTCTAGTATAGTGAAGTGTTAGTGATACGTCTTGCTCGCAAAGGAGGCAAAAAAGGGGGCAATATTCATCGGAAGAAGCGAATCAGGAGGTGCGTCCATATAAGATTATATGCCAAAATTTAAATACATAAATACCTGGTTATCTTAAATATATAAAAACAGAATCTCTTGTATAAAAGCAAACTAAATGTGTATAATACTAAACTGCAGTATTATGAATAAATATGACACTTGTAACCCTTATTTTTTACTTAATAAAATTAAAATGGAATATACTCTCAAGCTCCTAAAACTAACTATACTTATTAGAATAAAATAGAGTGTGAATGGGTTACAGTCAAAAATGCGAATGAATCAGTAAAAAAAATTAAATGCGCTCACTGCGATTTGAATTATACTAACAAACTGTTATTTATATACGAGGGCATGACAAAACATTGTTACATTTGTCGTCTGTGCACAATTACACAGAATCAAACAATATATTCGGAATTGAAATATATTATATCGAAATGAATATAAGTAATCAGCAACAGTTAACGATACGAGCTATTCGAACCGTTCTCTAGTAATCTCGTCTAATCGTACATCCTACCAAAGAAATACTATTCAATCACAAAAAGTGTTTACATAACACAATCAAAAGGCTGACTAAGGAAATATATACCGGTCGGCCTGCACATTTATTAATGTTTTACATAGAATAAAACGTTTATACCATATAAAGGAATATAAAAGATAGAAATAAATGGTTATAATGCCTTCGTATTATCAGGTTTTCGATATTTGATCCCCGTATGGGGCACATGTGGGACTATAAACTACAATTCGATTCGATGCAAATATTGCAAAACAAAAAACAAAGTTATATTTAATTATGATCCACTGACTCATACTGCAGATCTATATGAAAATTTAAGAGTATGGCAATTACATAAAATATTAAAATTTGAACAGAATAAACTTATCTACAGGATAATAAATAAAACTCAAAAATAAAATATTATCATAATATTTTCAAAGGATATTCATAGCCACAATACTAGAGAGTTTATAGGAAATCATACTGTCATTATTACTAAAATGCAATTATCCTCAATACCAGTGTTCAAAAACACTGTCTAGAGGAGTAAGGACTATGTATATTGTAATTATTGTTATTACTGTATTAATAAATACTTTTCAAAAAAAAAAATTGAGGAAGTCGAAGAGTGCCCTTTTCCCACGAAATTAACCCCTAAAAACTAGCCACAAAGGCAAGCTGACGCATAATTTACGAGCGACTAAATCCCAAGTTGGGTATTATTATAGCTTTGCATGGCCCTCCGTTGGCTTTGCTCGCAACGGAGGCTCAATCAAAAAGAACTAAAAGTGCTAACCAAAACTTACCCAAGGCTAACCCAAAATTAAGGGAAAAGGGCGGAATGTTATCGTTCGGCTTTGTCGAAGCAATGTAATACCGGAACGCATTATTTTTAAACAATCCGTGTTGATATGAACCGTCCGGTGAGGGAAAAAATTGGAGTAAACATTGCTTGCAGGAGATGTTAATAAATAATAATAATACCTATTTACAAATTCGCATTTGCAAATGCGAATAACTTTAAAAGTGGCCTTCACATTTGCAGATGTGAAGGGCCCCCAACAGCCTCCACCCCAGTAGGTATATTACGTAGGAGTAGTTAGAGGCACACTATATCCCTACATTTGCCGATGTAAAGAATATATGTACTGACAAAAATAAAACGGTATAGTGCTATGTATTTGCAGATACAAAAACAAATAACCACCAAAAACAAATAACCACCATACTATTGCAACCCTCTTACATAAAATCATTGCATTGGAGGTAGCGAATTATTACACTCTTGGTTTCTATTCAAAACAGAAATTACAGTATTTGCAGATGCTGTAAATATACTAAAACTCGTTGCATTTGCAGATGCAGTCGAAAGCATAACCAGGGTTAAGCAGCAAGCAAAAAGGTGAATAGTTCGTTGTATTAGCAGATACAATCGATCGTACCCACTGTTTGCAATTGCAGATAGTGAACATATTCATGAACCTATTTTTCTGTTTAAAAACAGAAATTGCAGCATTTGCAGATGCTGTAAATAGGCTAATAGATTGTTGCATTTGCAGATATAATCGATATCATAAGTAGCAAAACCAAGGAAACTCTTTTGCATTTGCAAATGCATTAGAAGATCCTCTCACGCTAGCTGAGGAAATAACTTATCCTAATCAAGACTTACCAACATCAGAAGTACCAGATGGTCCTGAACAAAGTAACGACCATCTAGCTGTGTAGGTGTAGGCAAAAAAAAAGAAAGAAAAAAACGACGAAATCACACCTGCGAGGCCAGAACTACATACTCAGATAGTTTAGATGGGACAATTACTTGTTAAAAGGACTAAAAGATAAAAAAAACAAACAGTATGATAGAGAAGTGCAGCTGCCAACTGCAATGTCCTCAGACCATCAAAATTAAATCTCGAAGAGAGTACTAAATCCTGCCAAGACAACTACTGTATCAATTACAGAAACAACTATAGTCCGTGGGATTAGTGCCTTAGCCCTCCCCTTCAATAATTTAATAATTAGCCAACCGTCTGAACTAGAATTATACGTTCAAAATTGGCAGAAATTAAAGGTAAACAGTTCAATAATAGAGTGGGTACAGGATTATAAAATCCCTTTCAATAGGACACCACTCCGGTTAGCAAAGTAGAAGACTACATAGGACGGCAAAAAATTTAATTTCAAAATACGCATTCTTGGGGAAAACTGATCTTTTAAAGATGCATATTTCCTTATCCCTATGTACAGTAGTCAAAAAAGTTGTTGATTCGTTTTTTGCGTACTATACCAATTTAATTGTGTTTCATTTGGTTTATGTACAGCTCCATATCTTTTCACAAAACTGAAACCAGTTGTAAGATATGTAAAATTAAAGGGTATAAAAACTGTACTCTACTTAGACAATTGGCTAGTTATTGGTAATTCAAAAGAGAATTGCTTAAAAGTATAAATAAAATTACACAAACATTACAAGATTTAGGTTTTATATAAATTCCGAAAAAAGCGTAGTTATTCCCCCGCAACAATGCTAATTTTTAGGGTTTATACAAGAGAAAAGGGACCTACTGGCAGAACAGTCTATTATCTTTTACCCTGAAAAATACTTACTCACATCTCCTTGCAGAGAGAAACAACCATTGTGGAAGAAAATTTCTCTGGCTGTAGAGAAATTAGGAAGTTTCCTGACAAATTAAACTGATTATTTTTTATTGCAAACTATAGAACAGTGAAAAAGAAATTGATACGTATTTTTTTATTTCCACTAAAGATGAATATTACAAGAGCTATACCAGTTTTTAGTTTGTATATATAGATATACTATGCATGGTGTGACGTAACAATTCATGTATATTATGACGTCATAAGCACATCTCAAGGCGTTGTATCTGCCTCATTTTTCGGCTTAGGTAAAAAAAAACACGGGTTCACTTATTTTTCATGGGCTATGGAAATCAGCAGTAATAAAAGAAAATAAAATTAAAAAATTGATGAAACTTCCTCATTGTCAGGAGAGCTTTTCTATAACAAAGCGTACCTAATGAAGCGATAAAAGTGATTATTTCTTCATTGACAGATAGCGCCCTCAAACAATACGGAAATACTTACAATTAATAGGGGAATTTCTGTTTTTCTAAGCGCCAACAAATATATAACAAAACCGTAAACTTATTCTTGAGCTCCTAAACCTTCAATTGTCTTCGGTGTCATCCTACTCTACCATGAACTCACACAAATCTGCACTTTCTCCAATATTGAATATCAAACAAAAGACGAAGCGGTTATAAAAAGGTTTCTCAATGGAACATTTAACATAAGACCCCCAAAACCAAAATACTCAATTACTTGGGATTCCTACTCAGTTCTACAGCGCTTAAAGAGCATGTACCCTCACGAATTCTTAAATCTACAAATCTAACTTCAAAGCTATTATCGTAACACTCTTAATACTAATAACGGCACACAAATCACGGGCAACCCGGAAGTAAAAATAGACAATATTTTTAAATATGAATATATAATTGAAATCAGATTCCCGGATAAAATAAAAGCAAGTTGCTTAAACAGGCTTCAACCTAGTTTGATATTACCTTATTTTATTAATCAACCTGAACTATGTATAGCCACACTATTAGAGACTTACATAGAACGCACAAAAGGAAAAAGGGTGCTACCAGTCAATAAAAGGTGAATAGTTCGTTGTATTAGCAGATACAATCGATCGTACCCTCCACTGTCTGCAATTGCAGTTGCAGCTAGTGAACATACCTATTTTCCTGTTCAAAAACAGAAATTACGGCATTCACAGATACTGTAAATATGCTAATAGATCGTTGCATTTGCAGATGCAATCGATACCACAAGTAGCAAAACCAAAGAAAATGTAATACTCACTCACAAAAAGCCCTATCACCCAGACAGCAGTCAAACCATTAGCAGATGGGTCAAGTTAACACTAAAAGCCAGCAGTATAAACACGGAAATCTTTGGGGCACACAGCACGCCACACAGGGCAACTTCAGCAGCTTAAAGAATGGGAGTTACATTACAAACCATTCAGAAGACAGCTGGCTCGACAGAAAAATCAAAGGTATTCTCAAAATTCTATAAAAAACTTGGCGTGGGTAATCCCACTGGATTGGCATCTTGTTTATTGAACCATAATTTTTAAGGAATCATATAAATATTAAGCTACAATTATAACTTACTTACCAATTTGTTATCATATTACATAAGAATATTGGTATAGTATTAAAAATAAGTTAAAGGTTAATATCAGTTAAGCGTTAAACATGATATATGTACCTTCATAATGTGTGTTATTAAATCTAATGGTTATAAATTGGAAAAAGGGCCTTACAAATCTAGGACTACAGAAAAATCGCTATTTTCAGTTAATGTAGATTACATCGCAAATACTTTAAACATCTACAAAGTGTAATTAGGGACGGCGGAGATGCGAAGGATACTTACAAGATCAATCGACTTACCTGTAAGGAAGATCGATCGGAATTATCCGAGCATCTCCGCCGTCCCTCATTACAAACCCACCCAGTCTTTACCTTCTCCCTGTCACCCCAAATGCAATGTAATCAAAAATCTCACGAAGCAAAATTGTAATGACGCATCATGGCGATGAGCTCGAGCGGCTAGCCAGGGTCGGCTGAATCACCATGTTTTTAGATAACTTCTTTAAAAATTGTACCGATTGGGAAAAAGTTGTATACTACAAAGTGTAATGAGGGACGGCGGAGATGCTCGGATAATTCCGATCGATCTTCCTTACAGGTAAGTCGATTGATCTTGTAATTGTTATTGAATAGGCAGCAGCTGGTCTTGATGTATTTGTGACAAGTAAGGTCAGAATAAATAAAATATTTTTACTTAAAAATTAGACTATTGACGCTGAAATGTATTAAATTGATTTTATATACTGCATCGCTGTCTAATGTTAACCCAATTTATTATACTTTATGCTTATTTTGTAACTAAATAACTGCAAATTTAGGACTTGCAATTGCATCAGGTGCGCCCGCACCTGAAAACTTTTTTCGGTGCGGGGCACCGAAAAGACTTACTTTCTTTGCTCTGCAGAGACGTCGAATTAGATAGTTTTCAGATAGGTATTATGAAAAGAATAGTGATTTTTTTTTATTTCAAATATCAAGACCCGTTAATTTTTATGGTCACGGTAGTACTTGTCAGTCTCGACTCCCTCCCACCCCCATCCCAGTATCCGTAGAGGCATTTTAAGATCATTTACAGTCCTGCGGCACTATGCTAAATTAGCCGCTTCTGATTGGTCGATTAACGTCACTTTCACTTCCGACAGGTCTAGTAGTTCGGTGGTAAGATTCTGTGTTTGTGATACGTCGATTCGGTTCGCGTCGATGGCAAGGCAGTTGGACATACAACAGGTTAACGCCGTGTTTTCAATTCACTCAACACTAATATACACAATAATTATTTAAGAGTCAATATTCACAGCTAAGAACTGAACTTAAACGAAAGCTTAAATATAATTTAATTATTACAACACCTACCTAAAAGCACCCTACAACCCCTAATCATTATTCAATAATGCTACAAATAAAAAGGGTTTATCCTAAGTAAAACTCGTGTTGCCTGGCTGTAGCCTAAAAAATATCTGTGGTTACATAAAACTTATTATATGCAGAGTCAAAAGGCAATCAAAGTAAATAGGTATAGGTAGGCATTATTATAATAAAGGCACAAAATTGCTTGTTTGTTTAGTTTAGGCAGACAGGATGTGAATATTAACACTTCAATTATTTTAGATATTACTCGGTATTATCAGTTCTGAAAATATAATAGATTTATGTGGAAACACACCTTGTACTAGAACAATCAATCCCTATATTGACTATAAGTATTTAATTATATAATGTAGAATAATTAGGAAGTATAGTGTAGTGTAGGGTTAAGAGTCTATTTTCACGAACACATGGCAATGTTTTTGCCATTAACACAATAAATGAGCTGCTTTGTATAAATTGTTTACTGCAAATGCACAAATTTCACGATTCTAAACATATTTTATATTAAAAACTCGAAACATACCCTTTACAGCATTTAGTTTCGGCCCTAACTCGGGTGGCCATATTGGCTATTGCTTTTTTTAGTTGCCCGGCCTTGTAGTCCAGAGGGTGCTGGTCGAGCGGTCGGATATTTACCAAACTTTGACTTAAAAATGTTTCACAGCGCTACCAGTATTGACACTTATTCTTACTTATATTAACGTATATTGAATAGTAACAGATCTCTTAGAAAAGTGGTACCAATACCGATATTATGTCAGTATCGGCAAATAAAGTGCGTATCGGCTGATCACTAAAATTTAATGGTATATCATATACCTAGGGACTAAAGTGGTATTTTTTTATCCCGAGACGAAAAGTTTGGAGCCTGAGCGAATCCCTAGGGATTAAAACTGCCACTTTAGTCCCCGAAATCAGGGATTAAAATCGCTACTTTAGACTCTAAGGTGCATAAAAATTTTTATTACTCTCCATCCTACCAAAGACAAAATATATATATTTTTAAATGGTACCTCGTAGAACTATTTCAGAATTTTTGACTTCTTCTAAATTATCCCTCGCTGGACACTGTCACATAATTAGTGTACTCCAACAGGTGTCGGGAGCTAAATATACCAGAGCACCTGATGAAGTACAATAGGCATGTGACTGAGATTGGTGTTAACATCAGACATAATCTTGATAATAATGTTATTAATCCACATCTTACGTGATCTTGAAGAAACTTGTAAATAAAACAAATCATGTGGGCCAGTTGTACATACATTTGCCATTGAATACATTAATGCAAATTTACTGAAAAAAAAATCAGTCATGGTAAAATTTTAACAATAAAAATACTGAAAAAATTCCTACTTTACGTCTATTCCTAGGACACCATTAGAACAATATTCAACTATGATGTTGCAACACAAGCCAAATAGAAACTTCTATAAATTTCTCTTTACATTCTTAATTATGTTGGAAACAGCCTATTTTCTATCCATTTTAAATCAATAGTATATCAATTTTATAAATAAAGTTTTAGTTTAATAGGCCTGAAAATTATAAAATTACTTAGTAAACAACAACAAACTTACAAAAACTATAGAAAAAAGACGAAAAGCTTAAAATTTAAACACACCTATTAAAAAATTACCATATTTAATAGCTACAATAATGTTTACAATTCCATTTCTTTAAAATTAACTACGTAATGTATTTTTAAAAAAGAAGAACCGGAACATTATATTTACGTAAAAAATGACAATTGTTTCAACAACATTATGTCTTCCTCAGGCACTAAATAATCTAAAGTGACCAATATGATGATAGTTCCGCTAGTAATAAAAATGCAGGTACCTAAATTACAATATACACAACCTTCTTCCATCGGAAAAACCCAATTCCATTGAAATTATAGACATAAATTTAACAATGGGGGACTGTTTTGATCATTAGGTAAAACAGTTCTTTTCCGCTTATTTATTTCTAAAAATTCCTATCATCTATTTTCAACGTGCAAAATTTTAAACTTTTCCTGTTATAGGTGATTTTTATTCAATAAATGTTTAGTATAATTAGAATCTTTTTTTTTTATTTTGAAATTATAGTTAAAATTACCCAAAAGTTTGCAGATTTTTTTAATAAAAAGGCACAGAAATACCATTTCGCACTATAACTCTTAGAAAATATACAAAAAACCGATACAACAAATTTTACTTTTCCCAACTGGGAGTTTTGTGAAAAAATATATATATAGGACAGACAGGTAGAGCTTTTTATAAGAGGATAAAAGAAGATTGTATAAAAATAGAAAAGAACATATCAATTATTATGCTAAATATTTATTGAATGAAAGTTACCTACATAATTGACAAAACTTTAAAATTTTACTACATTTGTGAAAATTATTGAATGAATTCTTTACAAATAAATAAGCGGAAAAGAAATAATGTTTTACTTAAAGAAGCAGGACACTTGAATGGTTCATACTGGTTTCTGATGAAGTCGCAGTGTTGTCGAATTAATTGTCATTGTATAAATAAATATAGTGGAATTTTAACGGTTCTTGTCTGATAAAAATACGTTAAAATGTATTTCCATTAATTATTAGCCAACTCTATTAAATATTTAACTATAAAGTACATCAGTATGATTATATATAGAAGTGTAGGAGCAGAACAAAAGAAAAATCGATTTCGACTAATACCAATGGATTTTTTATAAGAAGCAATTTATTTTATGATTCGAGCTGGGCAAGAGGTGTCTCCTGGTTTACAGCAAATATACTTTTTAAAAGTTTCGATCACTATGGTACTGACTAGACTCTAGCGCTAGCGGCGGACCACCGAGTCCACAGACAACAATATGCGATATCGCATATTGTTGTCGCCCTTATCAGAACTGGTAGGGCTAAATAAACGTGTAAAATACTATTAGGCCTGTCGATAGGTCTTCGGTGTTCGCATTAAGTGCGGAAGTTTTAACATATCACGGAAAGTGATTTTGTGTGTCACACAAAAATATTCTGAGGAGTGCGGGAAAATTATTTTTCCTTTGGCGCCGACATATTGAAAAACAACGAAACATTGCGTCAAAATCGTTTTCTTTCGAAATATTTCTCGGCTATTTTGCGTCAAATTATCAAAAAGGAAGATGATGCATTTATCTATGATTTATGTTCTATACATTTTTCTTTGCGAATAATAGCTTTGATGATACACATCTATGACATTTGGACATTTTTATTCTCACCTTCAAAAAGTGCATTTATTAAAATGAATTTTGTTTTGTTACTTGCCTTTTCTTTTTATGCGGCTCTTTTTTCTATTTTGTATTAATTTAATTAATATTGTCAATATATTCAGCACTCCTCAACATCAACAACCGAAAATAAAGCTAAACACTTCGTACAGCCGTAGCCCACATCAAATCTTCCATATCCAAAGCTTCCGTTCCAACAGAAACGATCAACTATGAGACAAGCTTTTATATTGTTGACTCAGGATATTTACTACACAAAGTTGTTTAGCCTCATAACGTTTCACTTGCTTCGATTTGTGCCAGCTATGTTGACTATGTCTATGTCAAATGTTGCTGTGGTTTTCAATGGGTATCTTCCGAAAGCTGTGGAAAGAGGTACGAAAAGTGCTAAACTTTTTCGACGATCAAGAAAAATATATGGCAACGGACATTTTCTTTGACGAATTCATGATTCGGACAGTTCCACAGGCAAAGTTTCTGTGTAATGAGAGAAATAAATCTCGGTTTCTGTATATGTTGAAAAATAAATTTGAGGACGCTTAGGTATACGAAAATATTTACTTTCTTAAGCCAAGAAAAGGAGCAACTTTACAAAGACTTTATTTTCCTCGCAGTCTACAAGACAGAAAACATTAGAAGATAGCATGCTTTCAGCGGCTGTGATACGACATCGTCGTTGTTTGGCCATGGAAAGCTGAAGTTTCTTACAATTTTGAAAAAATACAGACATTTAAATGGCTATATTCAGAAGTTCACGCACGAAAACGCTGAACAAGGTGATATTGCCGATGCAGGAGAACGTTTCCTTCTTGCATTATATGGCCATATTACAAACGAAAAAATCTCCATCGATGACTATCGATACCGCTGTTTCGGTAGATGTTTAACAAAAAATTAATTTAATATTGCCTCACTGCCACCAACATCTGCTGTACGGCAACATTCATTAAGAAGTACCATCAAGTTCAGCGGTGGCGTGGGATTGAGAAGAATCCTTTGCACTGGGGGTGGAAAAGTAGCAAAACAGATCTTATTCCGATCGAAACTTTATTGGACCCTGGCTCCGGATGTGTTACTGCAACGTCTTTCTTGTCAGTGGAAGACCAGTTGTGCTGGAACATGCGGATGCAGAAAGGCAGGCTTGAAATGCTCACTTATTTGTGTACATTGCACCGGACAATCGCGTAAAAAATCAGCAAAGGGTCTCCAAGATTCCGATGAGGACAGTGAAAAATCGCCAGCTGAAACGCTGCTGTGTGACACTGACATTGGTAATGAAGAAGTTGAGTCAGAAGATAGCGGCACTGAACCCAGTATCGATACTGGCCCTAGAGAGAATGATCCGTTACCATCAACATCTGATATGCGAACACGACAATAATCAATAATAGGTAGATCCTTTTGCTATCGTGGAATAAACCTACAGGGGATACCACGTTAAAAAGCGGGCCTTTTAATCTACCTCAAGGGTGGTGTTCAAATTATTAAAATGATGATAACAAAACAAAAACAAATTATGACAAAACTACTACTGATCGAAGTAAGTGTTGTAACAACGACACCTTCTTCTACTTCAAGAAGACCTTAAGGTCTGTTAATTGTAAAGGCTCAATTCGGTTGGTTATCCTGTGAGATAGAGTTCCAGCTATCTTTACATCTTTTAGGTGGACTTCCTAGCGGTCGTCGGCCTGCTGGTTTTCCGTCTTTAGCGATGTATGCTAGTCTCTCTTGGTTCATTCTGTCTATGTGGTCACGCCAATATCTTCTTCTTTTCCTTCCCTATCTCACTATGTCCTCCACCTTGCATGCCTCTCTTATGTCACTGTTTCTGACCCTGTCTCTAAGTGTTTTCCCTGCTATGGTTCTTAAGGTTTTCATCTCCGCTGTTCTGAGGATGCTCTTTGTCTCATTCGTGTCAGCTCTAGTCTCGATACCATAGGTTAGCACCGGTCTAACACAGTACTTATATATCTGCACCTTACTATCAATGCGCATGTGGTTGTTTTGCGGCTTTGTTGACCTGTGATTTTATGTCGTTTATCGGGTTGTTGCTGCTTGATGTGTCCGCTCCTAAGTAACGAAAGCTCATTACCTGTTTTATTGGTTTATTGTCTATCACGACTTTACACCTTACTGGTTCTTTGGAGGTCATACATCTTGTTTTATCAATAGAGATTGACATGCTGTATTTTTTACTGCTCTGATAAAACTAATGTGTTTGCCTTTGCAGATCGTTTTCTGTTTCTGCCAGGATTACCGCATCATCCGCATAACACACCATGCTGATTGGTTTGTTGTTCAGTCTGTATTCCCTGTCCATTGTTGTAACACTGTGTATAATCTCGTCCATGACGAGGTTTAAAATGAATGGGCTGAGACTATCACCCTGTCTTATTGCTGTTAGTGTCGGTATGTCTTTTGTTGTTTGATGGTCCACTTTTATTCTTGTAGTGTTGCCTGTGTTCAGATTTCTGATTATGTTTATGATTGATGTTGGGATTTGTTTCTTTCTCAATATGTCCAGTATATCGGGCAGCTGTACTTTGTCAAACGCTTTTGTTAGGTCAATAAGACACACATAGGCAGGGTAGCTGAATTCGATCGCCTCCTCTTTGACCAGTCTCACAATAAACAGGGCATCAGTTGTCGATCTGTTCTTCCGAAATCCTTTGTTGTTCATCTTTGTTTTCGATGGTGTGTTCTAAGATGCTTTTGACAATGCTGGTAAGCAATTTCATAGTGGTGCAAAGCAGGGTTATGCCTCTGTAGTTCTCCGGATTGGTTTTTGTCCCTTTTTAAAAATTGATATGGTGATACTTTTGTGCCACTCTGTTGGTATGCTGGATGTGGTTATTATTTTGTTAAACAGTTCCGGTAATTTTCTTGCTAGCTCTTTACTTCCATACTACGATACCGTATAACATAAAATATGTATTAAACTGAATATAAACGTGAAAACTTGCTTTTTGAAGGTGCGGATAAAAATTCCCTAACTTCATAGGACTATATTATCGAAGCTGTTGGTCGTACGAAAGAATGTACACAACACAAATTGTAGATAAATGTATTATCTTTCTTCTTCATAATAACTATTTTTGCAATCAAATGGAAAATAGGCGAGTTATTTTGAAATTAAACAATGTTGGTGCATTTTTTCGTATTTTTCCAAGATGGCGGCGCCGCCGGCGCCGGTGGAAAATTAAGTTTTTCGCACTCTTCAGAATTTCCTTTGTGACACCAAAATACACACTTTCCGCGATATTTTGAAACTTCCTTACTTAGTGCCAACAGGGTATTTTTTTATTGCACCTGTCGACTGGCCTATATTCAGCAAACAAAAATTTGAAAAAAGAATCTGTAAGATAAAGATTACTTCTAGAAATTGTCTAGATGGTAGCGATCACTCAGGTAAAAAAACACTATTTATCGATCTAAACTTACAAATTCGAATATTGGCATCTCGAAAAATCTAAAATATTTCAGGAAAAACTGGAACGTGATTAGCCGGAATTTTTTTTTGTAAAACATATTATGTGGTTGGTGGTTACTCAAAATTAAATCCGAACTTAAAGTATCTAAATCATATTGCACAAATAGTGTAATTTAGGCAAATCATAGGTCAAAGCGCATATATTACAAATTAATACCTTTCGATATTTCGCAAAGAAAGGAAAAATTGAAAATCTTAATAAGTAAAGTACCAAATATTCGGCCTTAAATTCCTAAAATTTGGATTAAGACATTTTAAAAATCTATTAGCAATTCATCCCATTAAATGCCTATTGTGTTCTCGGACAATATTGCTTAAAAAAAAAACTCAAAAGCGCAAAGGCCTTATATTGGAAGTGATCAAAGTCCATTATTAAAATTGGATTTAAATTTATTTCATTCTGGCGATATGTGTATGAAAATTAATGTTGTCGACGTTACATTTGCGGTGTAATTAGATTTTATTCCTAAAATACAGTCTTATCATGTAAACGTTCGGTTTTTACAACCAAACCGTTTGCTAAAAATAGACTTCGGTGATAAGATAGACGTGTTTCTCGAGTTTTGAACGAGTTTCAGAGCGACTGGCCGGCAGGAACTTGGTGAAAAAAAAATAAATTCTGAAGCAAAGTTTACTTGCTTATGATATTTAAAAATAGAATTTAATATTTATAAATTTGAAATGCCATTATTTTATTTATTATGATGCCTATAGAGAAGCAAACTTCTTTGTGAAAAAAATTAAAAACATATAACAGATTCACACATAATAACTTTGCAGTTCAAAACACTTGACAAAGTTGATAAATCAAACGAAATTTAGTAGACGTATCCTGTTTGGGGTTTAGGGTCAGCCCCAGCATCCGTGCAGCCTATACCTCCGCATGGGGTGGCAAAAATTAATACTTCTTTTTAGAAGATGGTAAAATTCGGATATTAATGGAATGGAGTTAGTGAATGAACTACTGGTTTTATGTACAATGTTGCACCTAACTAATCTGTAATAAGTACAGTGTTCTTAATTTTGTATTAAAAACAAATATAGTTCTAAATGTGGTAATACCATTAGGAGTTCTATTACTGTAACAAGTGGCGAGAGAAGTTTTTGGAAATTTAAACGTATAAAAACCAATTTAAAATCTACAAAGCCTTAAAATAAAGGACTTGCTACAATGTCAAATGAACACGATATAGGTTCTAATTTAGATGTTAATAAATTAATACACACTTTTGCTTAGGGGAAAGCTAGACGACACACTTTTTTGTTAAGCTTTAACAAGATTATTTATTAATTTGTCTTTGAAATTATGTGCCTATTCTATTTATAGTGTAATAAAATACATTACTTACACATTTTACTATTTTTATTATTTTGTTCATTTGCAATTTTTAAACTTGTTTGTAAGTTATGTATGCTAAATGAGCACTACAAAGTAGATAACTTTTGCATGATGCGCCGAAATTTTTGAAGCCGACCCTGATGTTGTTTACGTTATGATAACCCTCTAATTTCAATTTTTATCTTTAAATGTCTTCATTTGGTAATCTTGGCAGAATTTACAGAATATTTTATTCTGTAGACTTTGTGGTATCTGCTAAAAGTAGGTACTTAAAAAGTGGATCATCTTCCAAAACTAAAACCTCGACTAAAACTAATCTTAAGGTTGATAATAGTATAGCATACATGTATAGAATTTTATGTATAGAATCCAAAAATATACAATGATAATAAGTTAAGTGCGAAATCTGCATATATTTCTGTATTTAAAATATGCATAACTTTAAGCCTTGTAACTATTGCCCACCGACAATTAAAAGGAATACACCCATGAAAGTTATAATATTTATATATTTTTCTACCCCTGTACTTTAATTGATTTATAATATTTTTACACTACTTGTATTTTAATGAGATTCGTTAAGATACAGATATTTCATTAAAACAGATTTATAACCAATAAAAATGTAACACCACAGCAATATTCAATTTTGACAGATCACAGTTAATATTTGTTTAGCAAATTTTGAAAATTAAAGTACATTATCTACAACCGTTTATTAAAAGAGGCATAATATTTCAGATAGTAAGCTATGCTTAATACAACAAGTGCAATTATAGGTACTCATAGAACAAGTAGTGTTAATATCAATTCGTAATAGCCAATCCGAGAGCTACTGCTATGGAAACGAGAAATGTCAATATAGATATTATATGTTGACGTTTCGATTGATGTAAATGTTAAAATTTTGCTTCCTAGTTTATAATTTTGTGTGGTTAAGGATGGTTGTAGATAAAGTATAGTATTTGACTCGCATTTAATGATCCATGTAACACGAGCACTCTTATTAAATAATATACGATATTTTTGATTATTATGACTGGACGTAGAAAAAATTGTGTATGCAAATCATATTTAATAGTTATTTAGACACTCGCATTCATTACGACACTAGCCTACAATTCGTATCGTAATTATTATAGACGTGTCTTAATAGCTATCATTAAATGCTTCTCGCATAATATACTATTTTCTACATACTGCCTGCAATTCACATTTAATGGATATTAAGACACTCGCATTCATTACGATTCTCGCCTACCTGCGGCGAGAATTAAGACGTCGCGACGTCCTTAAAAGCTATGATAAACTTTTACTTATTTTTGGATTTTTAAATAATACTATAATGATTTAGAAAAATCGTTTTCTGAACAGTATCTAGTTTAAGTATTTTATTGAACATTTTGAAGACGTGTCAAATTTTAGATTTTAGAAATATTAAGCATGTATCCAAACATAAAGGTTACCGAAAGAATGTTCTCAGTTTTGTCGATAACAAACAATGTTAAATAGGACAAAACCTCTATTAAGAAATTGAACCAATCAAGAAAAATTCCCAAAATTGGTAATTTTTTTTATAAATAATGAATTAATAAATGAAACTGATTTCAGTGACATAATACGAATTGTATAGTAAAAAATCATTTTATCTACGAGCTATACAGAAAAAGATTACGTCATTAATTTTGAGTTATGGACTAAGTCATTATGTCGCAAGTTATGTAAGAGGATAAAATATTTCTTAATTAATTGGCCAAATCAAGAAGAACTCCCAAACTTGGTCTATCATTCTATAAATAATAAATTAATCAGTAAAATTGATTTCAGTGGCATAATACGAATTCTGTAATAAAAAATCATTTTATCTATGACCAATGCAAGAAAATATTACGTCATTAATTCTGAGTTATGGAATAAGTTACTACGTCACAAGTTATGTAAGAGGACAAAAACTGTCTTTAGAAATTGGACTAATCAAGAAGAACTGCCAAACTTGGTCATTTATTCTATGAATAAATAATTAATCTGTAAAATTTCAGTTGCATAATACAAATTCTGTAGTAAAAATCATTTTATCTACGACCAATACAGTAAAAGATTACGTTATTAATTTTGAATTTTGGAGTAAGTCATTACGTCACAAGTCTGTAAGAGGAAAAAAACTATCTTATGAAATTGGACCAATCAAGAAGAACTACCAACATTCAATGAATAATGAATGAATTAATTAATGAAATTGATTTCAGTGGCATAATATGAATTCTGTAGTAAAATAGTATATTATTTTATATGGAGGAAAAGTAATACTTTTCATGGCGCGCTCGTGTTTAACAGCCGAACGGAGTGAGGCTGGTAATAGAGAGCAAGCCATGAAAAGTAACTTTTCCTCCAAATAAAATATGCTGTTTTTTCTTCAAATGTCGACAAATTAATGCAAAAACATCTCTTTTTAATAGTAATAATATCTAATTATTATTAAAGATAAGTGGGTTCGCAAGGCGGCTTAGACCGGTGCGGTGTCGGTGAATAGGCTCAGGTTGTTGCTATAGTAATGTAACATAAAGCTGTCGGTGGACACTGTCAACAATAATTATATTTTTAAAATTAAGTTTTCGATTGCGTTTTAATTCCGTATTGATAAGCAGTTATTGAGTAAGTTCGATTAAATAATAACCAATTTGTTCCTAAATTAGTGATTGTTAGAAATGCAGTCACACATTGAGTGATAAATACAAATTTTAGTTTAATAACTCTTAGTTGTTGACGCTTATTTTGATGTTTGTTTGTATTGTATCTATGTTGCTATGATAACACTTTTACCTCCGCCGGCGGAAAAGTGAAAAGTAAAGCTCCGGCGGAGGAAAAATGAAACTTCACTGCCGCCTACACAGTCGAGTAATGACGGATTTACTGACGTTTGAAGAAAAAATAATTTTTATTAAGATCAATGCAGGAAAATATTACGTCATTAATTTTAAGTTACGCAATAAGTCATTACGTCACAAGATAGGTAAGAGGACAAAACTCTCAGGAGCTTATTTTTGATCTTCCCTGAATTTTTAAAACAAACCAAAATAGCCATTCGATGTATTTTTTTTGCTAAATCCAAAAATTTAACTAAAAACAATTGAAAAAGAAAGACTTACGCCATGGATGAACTGTTTTAAAACTGGTTTAAAAGTTCCGGTTAATTTTATTGGCGGGTAAAATTCGAAGCTACTGTCATTCGATAGCTTATGAAAACCTAAGACAGGAATGTGCAAACCGTTCTTTGATCTCGTGAGGTTTAGATTATTTTAGAGCCTGTCAAAGTGTCAAAATGCCCGACTTTCAACTGTCAACATTTCGTAAACAGCTAAAGATAAGCATGGGATATTTATTATACACGAAATGTATTTAGATTTCTCTAGAGAGTCCAAAAATGTAGTAATATTCCATTTCAAAAACAGTTCATACATGGCCTAAGTCTTTTGTTTTTGCTTCAAATGTTTTTTTGGTTCAATTTTCGAATTTAGCAGAAAAAAAGGTCATTGAAGGGCTATTTTGGTTTGTTTTAAAAATATATGGAAGGTCAAAAATATGCCCCTGTTCAGTCCACGTTCAAACACCCTGTACCTATTTAGTTTTATGCAAAACACTTTTTCCTACTATTCTATTTATTTAGACATCTTTGTTTAATGGTTTTTTTCTATGTTAAATAATATTTACGAGTAATATTGGATTCACAATTAAAATTTGAAAATCGTATAAAATATGATACATGTGAAAGACTCTCGTACTGAATAAAATTATATAATATTGCCTCATTTTCATGTGTAAGTTACTTAACTGTTACTATTTTGTACGAAAGAGGAAGTTGATACTACTCTTCATACTTCATACAACAAGATAAAGTTACTTTAAACTGTGAAACATAATAATAATCACCTTTTCATGGAGTCGTGAAATCGTTTTGAATACTGCTTTGGTATTGAAACCTCCATGAAAACAGATTCTCAAATACTTTTCAGTCTCAGTTTCTGGGATCATATCCTGATTTAAATTAACTTGCTTGCATGTAAACGGGGACTGGATCGAAATCGAATTGAAAAATGAAACTCGACTTAAAATTATTAGTCACATTTGCTTGTTTATGTTATAGACCGGCAGCTCGTGACGGAAAAAAAGGACCAATTTTTTACAGTCTGCCATTAATAGGGGACATACTTACAGTCGTAAGCTATCAAAATATGCATTAAAATTTCTCGCACCGCGGTAATGCCTGTTGAAACATTCATTTTAGTTTGCAAAAAATGGTCTTGGAACAACTTTTTACAGTCTGCCAATTACATGAACACAAACTAAGTTTCCCAAATATGTCTTGTGTAATCTTGTAAAAAAATCGTGCACAGAACAATTTTTTACAGTCTGCCAAGCACAAGTTAGACTCAGTTATCAGTAAAGTTATAACAATTTTACTAGGCAGACGTTTTGCAGATGTAAATATGTCAGACGCACAACATTTTTTATGATAACTCGGAAAAAGTGTTTACTGAAGTCTGAGACTTCAGTAAAAACTTATTATACATCTATTTACGTATTTATACATCTGCAAAACGTCTGCCTAGCAAAATTGTTATAACTTTACTGATAACTGAGTCTAACTTGTGCTTGGCCGACTGTAAAAAATTGTTTCAGTGAAGTTCTATATTTACTCGAAATATTTTTCCAAGAAAAATCTGACTGTCGTCAGTTCAAATCGATTTGAATTATTCTATTTCAATTTTATTTTTGTCCCTTCATGAAAACGCGGAAGAGGATTTGATCCAAAACGATTTCACAACTCCATGAAAACGTGGTTAATATTATACTTCTCGAAAGTCATTTGCACATAATTTGTAAGAATTGTAAGTCGACGTTATAAATCGATTAGGTTTTATCATATAACATATGATTTTCTCTTATGATATATATAAGAGAAATTTTTTGCGACACAATATTTAATTCTTATGAGTTGGTTGCTGTAATTTCGTGAATGACTCTTACGACAAAAAGCAACAAACTATAAATTGGCATCCAAATTACGTCTTTTCATTCAAAAAAAATTTAATTTTTCTATTCGAAAGGTGAGGCTTGTTTATTTTACACACTATCTATCTATTATGACCTTGAGACATTCAAGACACTGATTAATTTAGCGAGTAATAAGAGTGACTAATCGGAGCTCTTAGGGCCACTATTTTGAATTCCGATTTATTTACAAAGAGATGAATAAGCATATCGGGCCTAAGTTTAGCTAACAGTTTTGCCAGTCGAAAAAAGGCCGATGTTATGACATTTTGTTAATATAAAACACGCAAGTGAAATAATTATTATAAAAAGCATGAAAATAATGCACTTTATGCTCATTCGAAAAAAATTTGTTTTGAAGAGCAACAGCTTTGCTTAGTGGAAATGCGCTATCAAAGACACGTGGCTTGAAATTATCCATACACCACCACATTTTCACCTGTTTCTTGCTATCTTCAGCTGTATAATTTCATTTATTATATTTGATTTTGTTAAAATAAGTTGAAATATCATTAACCTTGATAATGCTTAAAGTGAAATTGAGGTGTATGAAATCCTAAAAATGTTAAATTCGTTCGTTTATAAGTTTTGCCTTAGTTAGTGAGAAGTGTTTTTGTTATGTTAATCTATTCTAGATGATGTTGGCTTTCCATAAAATTTTTAAAATCGATGGTACTTACAAAACCGGAAGATGTTCAGATATACTTACCTAAATTAGTTATCCTTTGTTTATATAGGCAGTCTACGTAGTGTAACTTTTGGTGTTTTCTTCTCAAGTTGCGAACGTACTGCCTCTACGCGCGCTACTT